>JAEVFF010000090.1:0-62983 GCA_018901945.1 Pugionium dolabratum | reverse complement strand
AATGATCAGTTAAGAATAACCATTTTAACTGGCCGATCAACTTGAGATGTCCGCAATAAATCGTCAGTAACTTTTGATTTATAGTTCAGTATGACACCAATCTTATGCCCATGTTAAGCTAGCTCAATTTTCTATATTGTAACAAAATGAGAGATAGAAATAGATACAACAAAGCTTCCAAGTAATCAAATCTATCCAAAACTGCGTGATGTCATGCGTTATGCTTCATTTATAAGCCTTTACTCATTGTGCACCAATGATCATTTTAGATTAATCAAATTAACTAGCTGATAACCTTGACATGTTTGCACTAAATTGTCCCTAACATTTGATTTAGAGCTCAGAATGACACAAAACGAATGCCCACGTTAAGCTAGCTCAAGTTTCTATATTGGGACAAATTTTGAGGTAAAAATAGATACAACAAACGTCCAAGTTATCCAATATATCTGGAAATACGTGATGCCATGCATTATGCTTCACTTATAAGCCTCAACTCAATAAGCACCAATGATCAGTTAAGAATTATCATCTTAACTTGCTGATCAACATGACATGTTTACACTTAATAGTCCCTAACATTTGATTTAAAGCTTAGAATGACACGAAACCAATGCCCACATTAAGCTAGATCAAGTTTCTATATTGTGAAAAAATTGGAGACATAAATAGATACGAGAAAGCGTCCAAGTAATCCAATCTATCCAAAACTGCTTCATTTATAAGCCGATCAACTTGACATGTCCGCTGTAAAACGTCCGTAACTTTTAATTTATAGTTCAGAATGACACCAATCTAATGCCCACGCTAAGCTAGCTCAATTTTCTATATTGTGACAAAATGAGAGATAGAAATAGATACGACACAGCATCCAACTATTCAAATCTATCCAAAACTGCGTTATGTCATGCATTATGCTTCATTGATAAGCCTTTACTCAGTATGCACCAATGATCAGTTTAGACAGATCAAATTAACTGGCCGATAACCTTGCATGTTTGCACAAAATCGTCCTTAACTTTTTATTTGGAGCTGTGAATGACACGAAACTAATGCCCACGTTAAGCTAGCTCAAGTTTCTAAATTGTGACAAATTTTTAGGCAGAAATAGATACAACAAACGCGCAAGTTATCCAATATATCCCGAACTATGTGGTGCCATGCATTATGCTTCATTTATAAGTCTCAACTCAATAAGCGCCAATGATCAGTTAAGAATGATGATTTTAACTGGCCGATCAACTTCACATGTCCGCACTAAATCGTCCAAAACTTTTGATTTATAGTTCAGAATTACACAAATCCAATGCCCACATTATGCTAGCTCAATTTTCTATATTGTGACAAAATGAATAGATACGACAAAGCCTCCATGTAATTCAATCTATCCCAAAATGCGCGATGTCATGGATTATGATTTATTTATATGCCTTTGCTCAATGAGCACCAATGATCAGTTTAGAATGATCAAATTAACTGCCGATAACCTTGACAGATCTACACTAAATCCTCCATAACTTTATATTTAGAGCTCAAAATGACATGAATACAATGCCCTTGTTAAGCTTTCTCAAGTTTCTATATTAAGACAAAATTTGAGACAAAAATAGAAACGAAAAAGCGTCCAAGTAATCCAATCTATCCAAAACTACGTGATGCCAAGCATTGTGCTTCATTTATAAGCCTTTACTCAATGAGCATCAATGATCAGTTTACAATGATCATTTGAACTGGCCAATAAACTTGACATGTCTACACTAAATTGTCCATAACTTTTCATTTATAGCTCGGAATGACAAGAATCCAATGCCCACGTTAAGAAAGATCAATTTTTTATGTTGTGCCACATTTTGAGACAGAAATAGATACGACAAAGACTCCAAGTAATCCAATCAATCCCAAAATGCATGATGCAATGCACTCTGCTTTATTTATAAGCTTTTACTCAATGAGCACCAATGATCAGTTTAGAATGATCAAATTAACTGGTCGATAACCTTGACATGTCTGCACTAAATCGGCCATCAGTTTTTTTTTAGAGCTCACAATGACACAAATCCAATGCCCATGTTAAGCTAGCTCAAGTTTCTATGTTGTTACCAAATTTGAAACAGAAAAAGATACGACAAAGCGTCCAAGTTATCCAATCTATCCTGAACTTCGTGATGCCATGTATTATGAATTATTCATAAGCCTCAACTGAGTGAGAAACAATGATCAGCTAAGAATGATCATTTTAACTGACGATCAACTTGACATTTCTGCACTAATTTGTCTGTAACGTTTTATTTAGTGCTCATAATAACACAAATTCAAAGCCCACGTTAATCTAGCTCAATTTTCTATATTGTGACAAAATTTGAAACGAAAATAGATACGACATAACATCCAGGTCATCCAATCTATCCAAAACTGTGTGATGTCATGCATTGTTCTTCATTTATAAGCCCTTAGTCATTGAGCATCAATAAATCGGTTGGCTATATTGTGATAAATGTTGAGACAGAAATAGATACGATTAAGTAACGAAGTTATCCAATTTATGCCGAACTATGTGATGCCATGTATTATGCTTCATTTATAAGCCTCAACTCATTGAGCACCAATGACCATTTAAGAATGATCATTTTAACTGGCCTATAACCTTGACATGGCAGCACTAAATCTTCCATAACTTTTGATTTATAGTTCAGAATGAAACAAATCCAAAGCCCACGTTAAGCTAGCTCAATTTTTTTTTTATTTTGACAAAATTTGAGACTGAAATAGATACGACAAAGTGTCAAAGTAATCCAATCTATCCAAAACAGCGTGATGTCATGCATTATGCTTCATTTATAAGCCTTTCGTCAATGAGCATCAATGATTAGTTTAGAATGATCATTTTAACTGACCGATCAACTTGACATTTTTGCACTAAATGGCCCATAACTTCGGATTTATAACTCACAATGACACGAATCCAGTGCCCACGTTAAACTTGTTCAATTTTATATATTTTGACAAATTTTGAGACAGAAATAAATAAGAAAAAGCCTCCAATTAATCCAATCTATCCCAAAATGCGCAATGTCAGTTTCATTTATAAGCCTTCACTCAATGAACACCACTGATCAGTTGAGAATGATCAAATTAACTGGCCGATAACCTTGACATGTCTGCACTAAATCGTCCATAACTTTTTATTTAGAGATAAGAATGACATGAATCCAATGCTCACGTTAAACTTGCTCAAGTTTCTATATTGTGACAAAATTTGAGACAGAAACAGATAAGACAAAGCGTCCAAGTAATCCAATCTATCCAAAACTACGTGATGCAATGCATTGTGTTTCATTTATAAGCCTTTACTCAATGAGTATCAATGATTAATTTACAATGATCATTTGAACTGGCCAATCAACTTGACATGTATGCACTAGACTGTCCGTATCTTTTGATTTATAGCTCATAATGACACGAATCCAATTCCCACATTAAGCAAGCTCAATTTTTTGTATTGTGACAAGTTGTGAGACAGAAATAGATACGACAAAGCCTCCAACTAATCCAATCTATCCCAAAATGCATGATACCATGTATTATTCTTCATTTATAAGCCTCTACTCAATGAACACCAATTATCTGTATAGAATGATCATATTCACTGGCCAAAACCTTTACATGTCTGCACTAAATCGTCCGTAACTTTTTATTTAGACCTCAAAATGACACAAATTCAAAGCCCACATTAAGCTAGCTCAATTTTCTATATTGTGACAAAATTTTAAACAAAAATAGATACGACAAAGCGTCCAAGTAATCCAATCAATCCAAAACTATGTTATGTCATGCATTGTGCTTCATTTATACGCTCTTACTCAATGAGCATCAATGATCACTTAAGAATGATCAAATTAACTGGTCGATAACCTTGACATGTCTACACTAAATCGTCCATAACTTTTTATTTAGAGCTCCCAATGACACGAATCCAGTGGCCATGTTAAGCTAGCTCAAGATTCTATATGGCTACAAAAATTTGAGATAAAAAAAAGATACGAAAAAGCGTCCAAGTTATCCAATCTATCCCAAAATGTGCAATGTTTGTTTCATTTATAAGCCTTTACTCAATGAGCACCACTGATCAGTTGAGAATGAACAAATTAACTGGCCGATAACGTTGATATGTCTGCACGTAATCGTCCATAACGTTTTATTTAGAGCTCAGAATGACATGAATCCAATGCCCATGTTAAAATTGATCGTTTCTATATTGTGACAAAATTTGAGACAGAAACAGATAAGGAAAACCATCCAAGTAATCTAATCTATCAAAAACTACTTGATGCCATGCATTGGGTTTCATTTATAAGCCTTTACTCAATGAGCATCAATGATCAGTTTACAATGATTATTTGAACTCGCCAATCAACCTGACATGTATGCACTAGATTGTCCGTATCTTTTGATTTTTAGCTCATAATGACACGAATCCAATGCCCACATTAAGCAAGCTCAATTTTTTATATTGTGACAAGTTGTGAGACAGAAATAGATACGACAAAGCTTCCAAGTAATCCAGTCTATCCCAAATGCAGGATGCCATGTATTATGCTTCATTTATAAGCTTCTACTCAATGAACACCAATTATCTGTATAGAATGATCATATTAACTGGCCGATAACCTTGACATGTCTACAATAAATTGTCTGTAACTTTTTATTTACACCTCAGAATGACACAAATTCAAAGCCACATTAAGCTAGCTCAATTTTCTATATTGTGTCAAAATTTGAAACAAAAATAGATACGACAAAGCGTCCAAGTAATCCAATCAATCCAAAACTGCGTTATGTCATGCATTGTGCTTCATTTATAAGGTCTTACTCAATGAGCATCAATGATCACTTAAGAATGATCAAATTAACTGGTCGATAACCTTGACATGTCTGCACTAAATCGTCCATAACTTTTTATTTAGAGCTCCCAATGACACGAATCCAATGGCCATGTTAAGCTAGCTCAAGATTCTATATGGCTACAAAATTTGAGACCGAACAAGATACGACAAAGCGTCCAAGTTATCCAATCTATCTCAAAATGCGTGATGCCATGCATTATGCTTCATTTACAAGCCTCAACTCAATGAGTACCGATGATCAGTTAAGAATGATCATTTTAACTGACCGATCAACATGATATGTCCGCACTAATTCGTCCGTAACTTTTGATTTAGAGCTCAGAATGACACAAATTTAAATCCCATGTTCGGCTAGCAAAAGTTTCTATATTGTGACAAAATTTGAATCAAAAACAGATATGACAAAGCGTCCAAGTAATCTAATCTATCCAAAACTGCGTGATGTCATGCATTGTGCTTCTTTTATAAGCCCTTACTCATTTAGCATAAATGATAAGTTTAGAATGATCATTTTAACTGGTCGATCATCTTCACATGTCCGCACTAAATTATCCGTAACTTTTGATTTATAGCTCAGAATGACACGAATTGAATGCCCACATTAAGCTAGCTCAATTTACTATATTGTGACAAACTTTGATACAGAAACATAAACGACAAAGCATCAAAGTAATCAAATCTATACAAAAATGCATTCATTATGCTTCATTTATAAGCCTTTACTTAATGAGCACCAATGATCAGTTTAGAATGATCGGATTAACTAGCCTATAACCTTGACATGTTTGCATTAAATCGTCTGTAACTTTTGATTTACAGCTCCGAATGACACAAATCCAATGCCCACGTTAAGGTAGCTCAAGTTTCTATATTGTTACAAATCTTGTGACCAAAATAGATACGACAAAGTAACCAAGTTATCCAATCAATGCCGAACTACGTGAGGCCATGAATTATGCTTCATTTATAAGCCTCAACTCATTAAGCACAAATGATCATTTAAGAATGATCAGTTTAACTGGCTGATCAACTTGATATGTCCGCACTAAAACCGTCCATAAATTTTGTTTTATAGTTCAGAATGACACAAACCCAAATCCAACATTAATCTAGCTCATTTTTCTATATTTTAACCAAATTTGAGACAAAAATAGATACAAAAAAGTGTCCAATAATCCAATCTATCCAAAACTTCGTTATGTCATGCATTATGCTTCATTTTACTAAATGAGAATCAATGATCAGATTAGAATGATTATTTTAACTGGCCGATCAACTTGACAAATATGCACTAAATCGCCTGTAACTTTTGATTTATATCCCAGAATGACCCGAATCCAATGCCTACATTAAGTTTGCTCAGTTTCATATATTGTGACAAAATTTGAGGCAAAAATAGATACGACAAAGCCTCCAATTAATCCAACCTATCCGAAAATGCGCGATGTCATGCATTATGTTTCATTTATAAGTTTTTACTCAATGAGCAACATTGATCAATTGAGAATGATCAAATTAACTGGCTGATAACTTTGATATATCTGCACTAAATCTTCCATAACATTTTATTTAGAGCTCAGAATGACACAAATCCAATGCCCACGTTAAACTTGCTCAAGTTTCGATATTGTGACAAAATTTGACACAGAAACAGATAAGACAAAGCATCCAAGTAATCCAATCTATCCAAAACTACGTGATGCCATGCATTGTGTTGCATTAATAAGTCTTTACTCAATGACCATCAATGATCAGTTTAGAATAATCATTTGAACTGGCCAATCAACTTGACAAGTATGCACTAGATTATGCGTAACTTTTGATTTCTAGCTAGGAATGACACGAATCCAATGCCCACATTAAGCATGCTCAATTTTTTATATTGTGACAAGTTTTGATCGAGAAGTAGATACGACAAAGCCTCTAAGTAATCCAATTTATCCCAAAATGCATGATGCCAGGCATTATGCTTCATTTATAAGCCTCTACTCAATGAACACCAATTACATGTTTAGAATGACACAAATACAAAGCCCACGTTAAGCTAGCTCAAATTTCTATATTGTGACAAAATTTGAGATAGAAATAGATACGGCGAAGCGTCCAACTAATCCAATCTATCCAAAACTGTGTTATGCCATGCATTTTGCTTCATTTATAAGTCTTTACTCAATGAGCACCAATGATCAGTTTAGAATGATCATTTTAACTCACCGATCAACTTGACATGTATGTACTATATTGTCCATAACTTTTGATTTAGAGCTTAGAATGACATGAATTCAAAGTCCACGCTAAGCTAGCTCAATTTTCTATATCGTGACAAAATATCAGACAAAAATAGATTCTACAAAGCATCCAAGTTAATCTATCGAGAACTACTTCATGCCATGCATTGTGTTTCATTTATAAGCTTTTACTCAATGAACATCAATGATCAGTTGAGAATGATCATTTTAACTGGCCGATCCACTTGATATGTTTGCACTATATCGTCCATAACTTTTGATTTAGATATTAGAATGACACAAATCCAGATCTCATGTTAATGTAGCTCAATTTTCTATATTTCACCAAAATTTGAGACCGAAATAGATTCAACAAAGCATCCAAGTAGTCCAATCTATCCAAAACTGTGTCTTGCCATGAATTGTGCTTCATTTATAAGCATTTACTCAATGAGCACAAATGACCAGTTTAGAATGATCATTTTAATTGGGCGATCAACTTGAAATTTACGCACTATATCTTCCTTAACTTTTGATTTAAAGCTTCGAATGACACGAATCAAAAATCCACGTAAGCTAGCTCAATAATCTATATCGTGACAAAATTTGATACAAAATAGATTTGATAAAGCCACCAAGTTATCCAATCTATCCAGAACTGCTTCATGCCTTGCATTTTGCTTCATTTATAAGCCATTACTCAATAAGTATCAATGATTACTTTAGAATGATCATTTTAAATGGCCGATCAACTTGACATGTATGCACTAAATCGTCCATAAATTTTGATTTAGAGGTTAGAATGACACAAATCTAAAGTCCACGTTAAGCGAGCTCAATTTTGTAAATTGTGACAAAATTTGAGAGAGAAATAGATACGACAAAGCGTCCAACTAATCTAATATATCCAAAACTGCGTCATGCCATGCATTTTGCTTTATTTATAAGTCTTTACTCAATGAGCACCAATGATCAGTTTAGAATAATCATTTTAACTGGCTGATCAACTTGACATGTCTGCACTATATCGTCCCTAACTTTTGATTTAGAGCTCAGAATGACACGAATTCAAAGTCAACGTTAAGCTAGCTTAATTTTCTATATCATGACAAAACTTGATACATAAATAGATTCGACAAAGCATCCAAGTTAATCTATCCAGAAGTACTTCATACCATGCATTGTGTTTCATTTATAAGCCTTTACTCAATGGGCATCAATGATCAGTTGAGAATGATCATTTTAACCTGCCGATAACATTGACATGTCTGCACTATATTGTCAATAACTTTTGATTTAGAGATCAGAATGACACGAATTCAAAGTCAACATTAAGGAAGCTCAATTTTCTATATTGTGACAAAATTTGAGACAGAAATAGATTCGGCAAAGCATCCAAGTTAATCAATCCAGAACTACTGCATGCCATGCATTGTGCTTCATTTATATGCCTTTACTCAATGAGCATCAATGATCAGTTTAGCATGATCATTTTGACTAGTCGATCAATTTGATATGTCTGCACTAATAGTTTGTAACTTTTGATTTAAAGCTCAGAATGACACAAATCCAAAGCCCACGTTAATCTAGCTCAATTTTCTATATTTTGACAAAATTTGAGAAAAAAATAGATTAAAAAACGTCCAACTAATCCAATCCATCCAAAACTGTGTCATGCATGGATTGTGCTTCATTTATAACCCCTTCCTCAATGAGCATCAATGATCATTTAAAATAATCAAAATAACTGACCCTGACATGTCTTCATTAAATCGTCCATAACGTTTTATTTAGCGCTCAAAATGACACAAATCCAATGCCCAGGTTAAGCTTGCTCAAGTTTCTATATTGTGACAAAATTTTAGATAGAAATAGATACGACAAAGCGTCCAAGT
The DNA here is from genome assembly GCA_018901945.1 of Pugionium dolabratum. NCBI lineage: Eukaryota > Viridiplantae > Streptophyta > Magnoliopsida > Brassicales > Brassicaceae > Pugionium > Pugionium dolabratum. The sequence continues at coordinate 53,956 of JAEVFF010000090.1, read as the reverse complement.
AAACCAATCTAACCAAAACTACGTGATGCCATGCATTGTGCTTCATTAATAAGCCTTTACTCAATGAGCATCAATGATCAGTTTAAAATGATCATTTTAACTCGCTGATCAGCTTGACATGTTTGCATTATATCGTCCGTGACTTTTGATTTATAACTCAGAATTATACTATTCCAATGCCCAAGTTAAGCTAACTCAATTTTCTATATTGTGACAAAATTTGAGGCTGTAATAGATTTGACAAATCGTCCAAGTAATCAAATCTATCCAAAACTATGTCATGCCATGCGTTGTGTTTCATTAATAGGCCTTTACTCAATGAACATCAATGATCAGTTGAGAATGATCATTTTCACTTGCTGATGAACTTGACTTGTCTGCACTATATCGTCCATAATTTTTGATTTAGAGCGCAGAATGACACAAATCCAAAGCCCACGTAAATCTAGCTCAATTTTTTATATTGTGACAAAATTTGAGACCAAAATAGATTTGACAAAGCAACTAAGTAATCCAATCTATCCAAACAGCTTCACGCCATGCATTGTGCTTCATTTATAAGCCTCCACTCAATGAGCACCAATGATTAGTTAAGAATGATCATTTTAACTGGCCGATCAACTTGACATGGCCGCACTAAATCTCCCGTTAGATTTAAAGATTAGAATGACACAAATCCAAATCCCATGTTATGCTAGCTCAATTTTCTATATTTTAAATAAATTTGAGATAGAAATAGATTCGAAAAAGCATCCAAGTAATCCAATCTATCCAAAACTGCGTCTTGCCATGCATTGTGCTTCAATAATAAGCCTTTACTCAATGAGCATCAATGATCAGTTTAGAATGATCATTTTAATTGGCCGATCAACTTGAAATGTATGCACTAAATCGTCCATAACTTTTGATTTAGAGCTCAGAATAACACAAATCCAAAGCCCAAGTTAAGCATATCTCAATTTTATATATTGTGACAAAATTTGAGACACAAATAGATATGACAAAGTGTCCAAGTAATCCAATCTATCCAAAACTGCATCATGCCATACATTGTGCTTCATTCATAAGCCTTTACTCAATGAGCACCAATGATCAGTTTAGATTGATCATTTTAACTGTCCGATCAACATGACATGTCCGCACTATATCGTCCATAACTTTTGATTCATAGCTCAGAATGACACGAATCCAAAACCCACGTTAAGCTAGCCCAATTTTCAATATCATGACAAAATTTGATACAAAATCGATTGATAAAGCCACCAAGTTATCCAATCTATCCAGAACTGCTTCATGCCTTGCATTGTGCTTCATTTATAAGCCGTTACTCAATAAGCATCAATGATTACTTTAGAATGATCATTTTAAATGGCCGATCAACTTCACATGTATGCACTAAATTGTCCATAAATTTTGAGTTAGAGCTGAGAATGACACAAATCTAAAGTCCACGTTAAACAAACTCAATTTTGTATATTGTGACAAAATTTGAAACAGGAATAGATATGACAAAGCATCCAACTAATCTAATATATCCAAAACTGCGTCATGCCATGCATTTTGCTTCATTTAAAAGCCTTTACTCAATGAGCAACAATGATCAGTTTAGAATGATCATTTTAACTGGCCGATCAACTTGACATGTCTGCACTATATCGTCTGTAACTTTTGATTTAGAGCTCAGAATAACACGAATTCAAAGTCAACGTTAAGCTAGCTCAATTTTCTATATCGTGACAAAATTTGACACAGAAAAAGATTCGACACAACATCCAAGTTAATCTATCCATAACTACTTCATGCCACGCATTGTGCTTCATCTATAAGCCTTTACTCAATGAGCATCAATGACCAGTTGAGAATGATCATTTTAACAGGCCGATCAACTTGACATATCTGTACTATATCGTCCATAACTTTTTATTTAGAGCTCAGAATATCAAAAATCCAAAGCCCACGTTAAGCTAGCTCAATTTTTTATATTCTGACAAAATTTGAGACAAAAATAGATTCGAAGAAGTGTCCAAGTAATCCAATCTTTCCGAAACCGCTTGACGCCATGCATTGGGCTTCGTTTATAAGCCTCTAATCAATGAGCACCAATGATCAGTTAAGAATGATCATTTTAACTGGCCGATCAACTTGATATGTCCGCACTAAGTCATCCGTTACTTTTGATTTAGAGCTTAGAATGACACAAATCCAATGCCCACTTTAAGCTAGCTCAATTTTCTATACTGTGACAAAATTTGAGAAAGAAATAGATTTGACAAAGTGTCCAATTAATCCAATCTATCCAAACCTGTGTCTTGCCATGCATTGTGGTTTATTAATAAGCCTTTACTCAATGTGCATCAAATATCTGTTTAGAATGATCATTTTAACTGGCCGATCAACTTGACATGTATGCACGAAATCATCCGTAACTCTTGATTTACAGCTTAAAATGACACAAATCAAAAGCCCACGTTTCTAGCTCAATTTTCTATATCGTGACAATATTTGAGACAAAATAGCTATGATAAATCCACCAAGTTTTTCAATCTATCCAAAACTGCTTCATGCCTTGCATTGTGCTTCATTTATAGGCCGTTAGTCAATAAGCATCACTGATCAGTTTAAAATTATCATTTTAACTGGTCGATCAACTTCACATGTCAGCACTAAATCATCCGTAACTTTTGATTTAGAGCTCAGAATGACACGAATCCAAAGCCCACGTCAAGCTAGCTCAATTTTCTATATCGTGATAAATTTGAGACAAAAATAGATTCGACAAAGCATACAAGTTATACAATATATCCAAAACTTCCTCATGTCATGCATTGTGCTTCATTTATAAGCGTCTACTCAATGAGCACCAATTATCTGTTAAGAATGATCATTTTAGTTGGCCAATCAACTTGCCATTTATGCACTGAATCGTTCGTAACTTTTGATTTATAGCTTAGAATGACACAAATCCAAAGCACATACTAAGCTAGCTCAATTTTCTATATTGTGACAAAATTTGAGACCGAAATAGAATCGAAAAAGTGTCCAAGTAATCCAATCTATCCGAACTTGTGTCTTGCCATGCATTGTGGTTCATTAATAGGCCTATACAAAGCATCCAAGTTGTCCAATCTATCCAAAACTTAATCATGTCATGCATTGTGCTTCATTTATAAGGGTCTACTCACTGAGCACCAATTATCAGTTAAAAATGATCATTTTAACTGGCCGATCAACTTGACATGTATGTAATAAATCGTCCGTAACTTTTGATTTAGAGCTTAGAATGACACAAATCCAAAGCCCACATTAAGCTAGCTCAGTATTCTATATTGTGGAAAAATATGAGACATAAATAGATACGACCAAGCGTCTAAGTAATCATATCTATCCAAAATTGTGTCATGCCATGCATTGTGCCTCATTTAAAAGCCTTTTGTCAATGATCACCAATTATCAGTTTACAATGATCATTTTAACTAGCCAATCAATTTGACATGTGTGCACTATATCATCCGTAACTTTTGATTTAGAGCTCAGAATGACACGAATCCAAAGCCCAAGTTAAACTAGCTCAATTTTCAATATCGTGAAAAAATTTGAGATAGAAATAGATTCGACAAAGCATCCAAGTTAATCTATCCAGAACTACTTCATGCCATGCATTGTGCTTCATTTATAAGCCTTTACTTAATGAGCATCAATGATAAGTTGAGAATGATCATTTTAACTGGCCGATCAACTTGGCATGTCTGCACTATATCATCCATAAATTTTTATTTAGAGCTCAGAATGTCACAAATCCAAAGCTCACATTAAGATTGCTCAATTTTCTATATTTTCACAAAATTTGAGACAAAAATAGATTCGAAGAAGCGTTCAAGTAATCCAATCATTCCAGAACTGCTTCACGCCGTGCATTGTGCTTCATTTATAAGCCTCTACTCAATGAGCACCCAAAGCCCACGTTAAGCAAGCTCAATTTTGTATATTGTGACAGAAATAGATACAACAAATTGTCCAACTAATCCAATCTATCCAAAACTGCGTATTGCCATGAATTGTGCGTCATTTATAAGTTTTTACTCAATAAGCACCAATGATCAGTTTAGAATGATCATTTTAACTGGCCGATCAACTTGAATGTCTACACTATATCATCCGTAACTTTTGATTTAGAGCTCAGAATGGCACGAATCCAAAGCCCACGTTCATATAGCTCAATTTTCTATATCGTGACAAAATTTGAGACAAAAATAGATTTGATAAAGCCACCAAATTATCCAATCTATCCAGAACTGCTTCATGCCTTGCATTGTGATTCATTTATAAGCTGTTCCTCAATAAGCATCAATGGTTACTCTAGAATGATCATTTTAACTTGCCGACCAACTTGACATGTATGCACTAAATCGTTCATAACTTTTGATTTATAGCTTAGAATGACATAAATCCAAGACCAACGTTAAGCAAACTCGATTTACAATATTTTGACAAAATTTGAGATAGAAATAGATTTGACAAAGCATCCAAGTTATCCAATCTATCCAAACTACTTCATGCAATGCATTGTGCTTCATTTATAAGCCTTTACTCAATGAGCACCAATGATCAGTTTAGAATAATAATTTTAACTAGCCAATGAACTTGACATGTATGCACTAAATCGTTCGTAACTTTTGATTTAGAGCTTAAAATAACACAAATCCAAAGCCCACGTTAAGCTTGCTCAATTTTTTATATTATGACAAAATTTGAGACCGAAATAGATACTACAAAGCATCTAAGAAATCACATCTATCAAAAACTACGTCATGCCATGTATTGTGCTTCATTTATAAGCCTTTACTCAATGAGCACCAATGATCAGGTTAGAATGATCGTTTTAACTGGCTGATCAACTTGACATGTCTGCACCAAATCGTCCGTAACTTTTGATTTAGAGCTTAGAATGACACAAATCCAAAGCCCACGTTAAACTAGCTCAAGTTTTTATATTGTGAAAAAAATTGAGACAAAAATATGTACCACAAAGTGTCTAAGAAATCCAATCGATCCAAAACTGCGTCATGCCATGTATTGTGTTTCATTTATAAGCCTTTACACAATGAGTACCAATGATCAGTTTAGAATGATCATTTTAACTGACCAATCAACTTTACATGTGTTCATTATATCGTCCGTAACTTTTGATTTAGAGTTGAGAATGACACAAATACAATTCCCACGTTAAGCTAGCTCAATTTTCTGTATTGTGATAAACATTGAGACAAAAATAGATTCGACAAAGCATCCAACTAATCCAATCTATTCAAAACTGTGTCATGCCAAGCATTGTGCTTCATTAATAAGCCTTTTCTCAATGAGCACCAATGAATAGTTAAGAATGATCATTTTAACTAACCGATCAACTTGACATGTCTGCACTAAATCATCCGTAACGTTTTATTTAGAGCTCAGAATGACACAAATCCAAATCCGACGTTAAGCTAGCTCAATTTTCTATATTGAGACAAAATTTCAGACAGAAATAGATTTGAAAAAGCAACCAAGTAATCCAATCTATCCAAAATTGCTTCACGCCATGCATTGTGCGTCTTTTATAAGCCTTTACTCAATGACTATCAGTGATCAGTTGAGAATTATTATTTTAACTGGCCGATCAACTTGATGAAAGAATATTGAGATTATAGAGGAGAAATGTGAAGAATTGAATCTGAAAACTCAAAGAGAAGTATGAGAAAATGAGAAATGACTTAGACTTATGGAGAAGAATCTCCTAAGAGTATATTATACATTGAGTCTTTACAGCCCTTTTATAGAGGATTTACAATGTGAACACAAAAGAAAACGAATTCAAACTTGTGGATGAGTTTGAATAGAGGAGGAGCCTGTCAACAACCAATGAGAAGAGAGGAGACAGCATGGGCATGACTGTTTGGTGTGGTTGCCAAGACTGTGTGCAGCATGGGCATGACTGTTTGGTGTGGTTGCCAAGACTGTGTGCAGCATGGGCATGACTTTTTCACCTTGATTCTTCTCCCAAGGTAGCTATTTAACCATTTCAACCATGTGGTTAATAATAACCCATCCTTTTTCATTTCCCTTGTTATTCAAACTGAATTTTCGTGCTCACACTTGCCTTGTAGGTCAAGATAGGTCTTATTTGATTTTCCTATGTCAATACTCCCCCTCAAGCTAAAGACTTTGGAATCACCCTAAAGTCTTAAGCTTGGGAACCCAAGGCAACACCTCATTAAAAACCTTATTAAGGAAAACCACTTGGGACAAAACCTTAATAAGGGAAAAAGAGTGTGTTGCTCTTGGATTAGGAGACCTTTGATCATGGGTGTGATAAATCAACAAGCCCAAGTTTGCTAAAGATGTTCTTGCAAACTTTGAGACTTGCTGCCTTTGTGAAGATGTCAGCTAGTTGGTCTTCACTCCTTGTATAACATGGCAGAATGGTTCCATCTTGAACTTTCTCCCTAACCTTATGGCAGTCGATCTCTATGTGCTTGGTCCTCTCGTGAAACACTGAGTTTGAAGCTATGTGAATGGCTGCCTGATTATCACAATGGAAGGTAATTGGCCCTGTTGTGCAATACCGAAATCTTTCAAGAGTGCTTTGAGCCAAGTTACTTCATTTGTCAGCTTCCTCATAGCCCTATATTCTGCTTCAGCACTAGAACATGATACCACCTTCTGCTTCTTAGTCTTCCAAGTGACTAAGTTCCCACCAACGAAGGTGCAATACCCAGTGGTTGATTTCCTATCCACCCTATCACCAGCCCAATCCGCATCACAATACCCGACAATCTCAGTGTTCCCATTCTTGCCCATCCATATACCTTGACCAGGAGATCCTTTGATGTATCTAAGGATCCTTTCTACCATGCTCCAATGATATACAGTAGGCTTTTGCATATGTTGACTTACTTGATTCACAGCAAAACACAAGTCTGGTCGTGTGAGGGTGAGGTAGATCAGCTTCCCAACTAGTCTCCTATACTGAGAAACATCCTTAAATAACTCATCAGCTTTCTCCCCCTTTCCGTTGACCTTGTAGCCATCTTCAAGAGGAGTTTTGGCCGGTTTAGCCCCAAGCTTTCCCGTGTCTGTCAACAGATCAAGAGCATACTTTCTTTGGGATAGAAAGAGCCCTTCTTGAGACCGACACACTTCAATACCCAAGAAGTACTTCAACTCTCCAAGATCCTTGATGTCAAATGATCTGTTTAAGAAGGCCTTTGTGGACTGAATTCCTTCCTTATCATCTCCTGTGATGATAAGGTCATCCACATAAACCAAGACCGCCACGATTCCTTTGGAGTTTTGACGAGTGAACAAAGTATGATCTGAATGGGATTTCCTAAACCCATTATCAGTAAGTGTGGAGCTTAATTTGTGATACCAGGCCCTTGGTGACTGCTTCAACCCATATATTGCCTTCCTAAGTCTTAGAACCTGTCCCTCTTTGCAAAAATCTTCAAGGCCTGGTGGTGGAGTCATATACACTTCCTCTTCAAGTTCTCCTTGTAGGAATGCGTTCTTGACATCCATTTTCCATAAGTCCCAAGTCAGATTCGTAGCTAGTGAAAGAACAACCCTTACAGTGTGTAGCTTAGCCACCGGTGCAAATGTATCAGTATAGTCCTCTCCATATGTCTGAGTGAAACCTCTTGCAACTAGACGTGCCTTGTACCTTTCTATGTCCCCATTGCTCTTATACTTGATGGTGAACACCCACTTGGAACTCACAGCCTTCTTGCCTTTGGGAAGTTCTTGTATATCCCATGTATGATTCCTTTCCATAGCTCCCTTCTCATCTCTTACTGCATCTAACCATTCTTTCTTGCTCTCAGCTTCTTCATAAGTCCTTGGAATCTGACTTTGTTCAATCTTTCCAAGGAATGCTTGATGACTAGATGGCAAGAGGTCAAGGGAACAAACAGCTTGTATGGGATGAGCCACGGCCTGGTTGTTGTAGAATACCCTAGTGTTCCTAAGTCTAGTACTCCTCCTTAAATGCTGAACAGGTGGTGCAGCCTCCTCTACAACCGTTTCCTCTTCCATTTGGTGAATAGGTTCCTCTATACCCACTTCCAAGTCGTCTTGTTCTTGATTTTGGGCCATAGCTTCTTCTTGGATTGGAGTTGGTTCTTGAGTTACCACCCCTTGTTCATTCTCTTGGGTATCTTGTGAACTACTTAAGGTTCTTGTTTCTTCGTGTCTTGAATCCTTTGGCAGATCATTTCCCAAATGATTCAAGAGAAACCTCAAACTCGTAGCCAAATCAGAAGGTGCCTTGAGAGATCCTTCAATCCTTCCCAATCTTTCTGATCATAATAGCTTTGTTCTTCTATGAACTTGACATCTCTAGACACATATGTCCTGTTGTTGCTCGGATCATAGCACTTATAACCCTTTTGTGTTGTCGAATATCCAAGGAACATACACTTGATGCTCTTTGCCTCCAACTTGTTTCTTAGATCACCTGGAACATACACAAAGCACACACACCCAAATACACGTAAATGATCAATGGAAGGTTTAGTTTTATTGAGTATCTCAAATGGGGATATATCTTGCAAGACTTTGGTTGGAATCCGATTGATGAGGTAGCAAGCAACCAAGACTGCATCTCCCCAAAACCTTTTAGGAACATTGGTATGAAACATCATGGATATTGCTACTTCCATTAAGTGTCGGTTCTTCCTTTCAGCAACTCCATTTTGTTGTGGTGTGTGTGGACAGCTAGTTTGATGTAGTATTCCATGTTTGTTTAGATGAGCTTTGAATCTTTGACTTGTGTATTCCCCTCCATTATCTGATCTTAACACTTTGATCTTGGCATTGAATTGATTAGTAACATAATTATGAAAGTTTATAAATGCCTCATAAACCCTATCTTTAGATGGAAGTAATGTAACCCATGTATATTTCGATTTCTCATCTATAAAGGTCACAAAGTATTTATTCCTATCTCTAGACATGCAAGGTGAGGTCCAAACATCGGAATGTACTAAATCAAAGCAATGCTCATAAATTGTAGACGATTTAGGGAAAACAACACGACAATGTTTGCCAAGGATACAAGCCTCACAAACTGAGTGATCATAAGCGACATTAGGAATTATTAAGCTTAAAGCACGAGCATGAGGATGTCCTAATCTAGCATGCCATAAGACATCCTTATTAGCAAAAACACAAGATTTGAAAGCTAAGGAATCCAAATTGCTTGGAGGGTCTTCAAGAACATAGAGCTCATCTTGAGTTACACCACCTCCAAGTATCTTACCACTCTTAATATCCGGAGAGTTTTGAGGCATAGGCCTTGATGAGATCCTCCAAGTCACTCTTCTTAACATACTCCATGGATACATTCATAGCTAGCTCCCCTCCTTGGTTGGATGAACTTGCCGGTTCAGTCGCAACCATTTGAGAGATGTTAGCCTTTGAATCCTTGAACCGGTTTGGCTTGAGATGAGGATGAAGTATCCAGCACTTGTCCTTGATGTGGCCATTCCTCTTACAATGCTCCCACATCACACTCTTCCTATCCTCTTGCTTAAACACGCTTTTGTTGGCCATGACTAGTTCTCCTTTACCACCAAACAAACCAATGTTGCCTTGCTCCCTTTGAATCCGTGAGCACACCTCTTCGAAATCAGGGAGTTTTGGCTCTCTCAGGATGGACTTAATCACATCCTTAAAGGCTGGATTTAGGTTGAGAAGGAGCCCAAATATCTTGTCTTGTTCCTCCTTTCATTAAGCACCTTTGGATCCATAGAACTTGGTCTCAACATGTCAAGCTCGGACCATGTTGACTGGAACTTGCCCAGGAATATTGTGAACTCCATATCATCTTGGTGTAGATCATTGAGAGCCTTCTTAACCTCATACACACGGCTGAGGTTTGAAACATCCCCATACACCCTCTTGAGAGTGTCCCAAAGAGACTTGGCAGTTTCACAATGTGAATAAGCTTCAAGAATGGATGGGTCCAATGAATTTTGGAGGAATCCAAGGACTGATTGATCTTCTTGGAACCACCTAGCTTCTTCTTTTCTTGTTGCCTCATCCTTCTTCTCCTTTGGATCATCTATAGATGGAGTATTATCCTCCAAGATGTGATTCCAAAGTCCTTTGCCACAAATGGCTGTCTTGATGGTTCTTGACCATAATGTGTAGTTCAAGCCTTTGAGAACTACTGCTATCACCGTAGGTTTCAGGCTGGAACTAATTTGAACTGTATCCTCCATTGTTAGGCTTTGAAGAGCTCAAAGGAAGCAGCTTTTATGGTTGAATGAAACCGTGAGTTTTTAGTCTAAAGACTGAGAGATTTTTGACAGAATTTTAGATTAGAAACTGAGAGATTTGAGTAGAAAAGATAAGAGAATGATCTTATGCTCTGATACCATGTAAGAATATTGAGATTATAGAGGAGAAATGTGAAGAATTGAATCTGAAAACTCAAAGAGAAGTATGAGAAAATGAGAAATGACTTAGACTTATGGAGAAGAATCTCCTAAGAGTATAATATACATTGAGTCTTTACAGCCCTTTTATAGAGGATTTACAATGTGAACACAAAAGAAAACGAATTCAAACTTGTGGATGAGTTTGAATAGAGGAGGAGCCTGTCAACAACCAATGAGAAGAGAGGAGACAGCATGGGCATGACTGTTTGGTGTGGTTGCCAAGACTGTGTGCAGCATGGGCATGACTGTTTGGTGTGGTTGCCAAGACTGTGTGCAGCATGGGCATGACTTTTTCACCTTGATTCTTCTCCCAAGGTAGCTATTTAACCATTTCAACCATGTGGTTAATAATAACCCATCCTTTTTCATTTCCCTTGTTATTCAAACTGAATTTTCGTGCTCACACTTGCCTTGTAGGTCAAGATAGGTCTTATTTGATTTTCCTATGTCAATACTTGACATGTCTTCACTATATCGTCCATAACTTTTGATTTAGAGCTAAGAATGACACAAATCCATAGCCAACGTTAAGCTAGCTCAATTTTTTTAAATTGTGACAAAATTTGATACCAAAATAGATACGACTAAGCGTCTAAGAAATCTAATCTATCCAAAACTATGTCATGCCATGCATTGTGCTTCATTTATAAGCCTTTACTCAATGAGCACCAATGATCAGTTTAGAATGATCATTTTATATGGCCGATCAACTTGACATGTCTGCACTAAATCATCCGTAACTTTTAATTTAGAGCTTAGAATGACACAAATCCAAAGCCCACGTTAAACTAGCTCATGTTTTTATATTGTGACAAAATTTGAGACACAAATAGGTATGACAAAGCGTCTAAGAAATCCAATCTATCCAAAACTGCGTCATGCCATGTATTGTGCTTCATTTATAAGCATTTACTCAATGAGCACCAATGATCAGTTTAGAATGATCATTTTAACTGGCCAGTCAACTTGACATGTGTGCACTATATCGTCTATAACTTTTGATTTAGAGTTCAGAATGACACAAATCCAATTCCCACGTTAAGCTAGCTCAATTTTCTATATTGTGATAAAATTTGAGACAAAAATAGATTCGACAAAGCTTCCAAGTATTCTAATTTATCCAAAACTCTTTCATGCCATGCATTGTGCTTCATTTATAAGCCTTTACTCAATGTGCATCAATGATCAGTTTAGAATGATCATTTAAACTGGCCGATCAGCTTGACATGTTTTCACTATATCGTTCATAACTTTTGATTTATAGTTCAAAATGGCATGAATCCAAAGCCCACGTTAAGCTAGATCAATTTTCTTTATTGTGGCAAAATTTAAGGCAGAAATAGATTTGACAAAGCGTCCAAGTAATGAAATCTATCCAAAACTGTGTCATGCTATGCATTGTGATTAATTAATAAGCCTTCACTCAATGAGCATCCCTGATCAGTTTAGAATGATCATTTGAACTGGCCGATCAACTTGACATGTCTGCACTAAATCGTCTGTAACTTTGGATTTAGAGCTCAGAATGATACAAATCCACAGCCCACGTTAAACTAGCTCAATTTTCTATATCGCGAAAAAATTAGAGACAAAAATAAATTCGACAAAGCATACAAGTTATCCAATATATCCAAAACTTCCTCATGTCATGCATTGTGCTTCATTTATAAGCGTCTACTCAATGAGCACCAATTACCTGTTAAGAATGATGATTTTAACTGGCCGATCAACTTGACATGGCTGCAATGAATCGTTCGTAACTTTTGATTTATAGCTTAGAATGACACAAATCCAAAGCCCATACTAAGCTAGCTCAATTTTCTATTTTGTGACAAAATTTGAGACCGAAATAGATTCGAAAAAGTTTTCCAAGTAATCCAATCTATCCAAACCTGCGTCTTGCCATGCATTGTGGTTCGTTAATTGGCCTTTACTCAATGAGCATCAAAGATTAGTTTAGAATGATCATTTTAACTGACTGATCAACTTGACATGTATGCACTAAATCATCCGTAACTCTTGATTTACAGCCTAGAATGACACAAATCCAAAACCCACGTTAAGCTAGAACAATTTTCTATATCGTGAATAAATTTGAGACAAAAATAGATTTGTTAAAGCCACCAAGTTTTTCAATCTATCCAAAACTGCTTCATGCCTTGCATTGTGCTTCATTTATAGGCCGTTAGTCAATAAGCATCACTGATCAGTTTAGAATTATCATTTTAACTGGTCGATCAACTTGACATGTCAGCACTAAATCTTCCGTAACTATTTATTTAGAGCTCAGAATGACACAAATCCAAATCTGACGTTAAGATAGCTCAATTTTCTATATCGTGACAAAATTTCAGACAGAAATATATTTGACAAAGCATCCAACTAATCCAATCTATCCAAACCTGTGTCATGCCATGCATTGTGCTTCATTTATAAGCGTCTACTATTAAAAACAATCATTTTAACTGGCCAATGAACTTGACATATCTGCAATAAATCGTCCGTAGCTTTTGATTTAGAGCATAGAATGACACGAATCCAAAGCCCACGTTAAGCTATCTCAATTTTCTATATTGTGACAAAATTTAAGACATAAATAGATACGAAAATGCGTCCAAGTAATCCAATCTATCCAACATTGCGTCATGCTATGCATTATGCTTCATTTATAAGCATTTACTCAATGAGCACCAATGATTAGTTTAGAATGATCATTTTAACTGACCAATCAACTTGACAAGTTTTCACAATATTGTTCGTTACTTTTGATTTATAGCTCCGAATGACATGAATCCAATACCCACATTAAGCTAGCTCAATTTTCTATATTGTGACAAAATTTGAGGCAGAAATAGATTCGACAAAGCGTCTAAGTAATCAAATCTATCCAAAACTGTGTCATGCCATGCATTGTGAGTAATTAATAAGCCTTCACTTAATGAGCATCACTGATCAGTACAGAATGATCATTTTAACTGGTCGATTCCCTTGACATGTCTGCACTAAATCGCCCGTAACTTTTGATTTAGCTCAGAATGACACGAATCCAAAGCCCACATTAAGCTAGCTCAATTTTCTATATCGGGACAAAATATGAGACAAAAACAGATTCGACAAAGCATACAAGTTATCCAATCTATCCAAAACTTCATCATGTCATGCATTGTGCTTCATTTATAAGCGTCTCCTCAATGAGCACCAATTATCTGTTAAGAATGTCATTCTAACTGGCCGATCAACTTGACATGTCTGCACTGAATCGTTCGTAACTTTTTATTTATAACTTTGAATGACACAAATCCAAAGCCCACATTAAGCTATCTCAATTTTCTATATTGTGACAAAATCTGAGGCAGAAATAGATTCGACAAAGTGTCCAAGTAATCCAATCTATCAAAAATTGCGTAATGCCATGCATTGTGCTTCATTATAAGCCTTTACTCAATGAGCACCAATGATTAGTTTAGAATGATCATTTTAACTGGGCAATCAATTTGACATGTGTGCACTATATCATCCGTAACTTTTGATTTAGAGCTCAGAATGCCATGAATCCAAACCTATGTTAAACTAGCTCAATTTTCTATATGGTGACAAAATTTAAGAGATAAACAGATTTGATAAAACCACCAAGTTATCCAGTCTATCCAGATCTAGTTCATGCCTTACATTGTGCATCATTTATAAGCCATTACTCAATAAACATCAATGATTACTTTAGAATGATCATTTTAACTGGCCGATCAACTTGACATGTATGCACTAAATCGTCCATAACTTTTGATTTAGAGTTTAGAAGGACACAAACCCAAAGCCCACGTTAAGAAAGCTCAATTTTGTATGTCGTGACATAATTTGAGACGGAAATAGATACAACAAATTGTCCAACTAATACAATCTATCCAAAACTGCGTCTTGCCATGAATTGTGCGTCATTTATAAGTTTTTTTACTCAATAAGCACCAATGATCAGTTTATAATCGTCATTTTAACTGGTCGATCAACTTGAATGTTTGCACTAAATCATCCGTAACTTTTGATTTAGAGCTCAGAATGACACGAATCCAAAACCCACGTCAAGCTACCTCAATTTTCTATATTGTGATAAAATTTGAGACAAAAATAGATTCGACAAAGCATACAAGTTATACAATATATCCAAAACTTCCTCATGTCATGCATTGTGCTTCATTTAGAAGCGTCTACTCAATGAGCACCAATTATCTGTTAAGAATGATCATTTTAGTTGGCCAATCAACTTGCCATTTATGCACTGAATCGTTCGTAACTTTTGATTTATAGCTTAGAATGACACAAATCCAAAGCATATACTAAGCTAGCTCAATTTTCTATATTGTGACAAAATTTGAGACCGAAATAGAATCGAAAAAGTGTCCAAGTAATCCAATCTATCCGAACCTGTGTCTTGCCATGCATTGTGGTTCATTAATAGGCCTATACTCAATGAGCATCAAAGATCAGTTTAGGATGATCATTTTAACTGACCGATCAACTTGACATGTATGCACTAAATCATCTGTAACTCTTGATTTACAGCTTAGAATGACAAAAATCCAAAGCCCACGTTAAGCTAGCTCAATTTTCTATATCGTGAATAAATTTGAGACAAAAATAGATTTGATAAAGCCACCAAGTTTTTCAATCTATCCAAAACTGCTTCATGCCTTGCATTGTGCTTCATTTATAGGCCGTTAGTCAATAAGCATCACTGATCAGTTTAGAATTATTATTTTATCTGGTCGATCAACTTGCCATGTCAGCACTAAATCGTCCGTAACTATTTATTTAGAGCTCATAATGACACAAATCCAAATCCGACGTTAAGATAGCTCAATTTTCTATATCGTGACAAAATTTCAGACAGAAATAGATTTAACAAAGCATCCAACTAATCCAATCTATCCAAACCTGTGTCATGCCATGCATTTTGCTTCATTTATAAGCGTCTACTCACTGAGCACCAATTATTAGTTAAAAATGATCATTTTAACTGGCCGATCAACTGGACATGTCTGCAAAACATCGTCCATAGCTTTTGATTTAGAGCTTAGAATGACACAAATCCAAAGCCCACGTTAAGCAATCTCAATTTTCTTGTGACAAAATTTGAAACATAAATAGATACGACAAAGCGTCCAAGTAATCCAATCTATCCAAAACTGCGACTTGCCATGAATTATGCTTCATTTATAAGTTTTTACTCAATAAGCACCAATGATCAGTCTAGAATGATCACTTAAACTGGCTGATCAACTTGAATGTCAACATTATATCGTCCGCAACTTTGGATTTAGAGCTCAGAATGGTTCGAATCCAAAGCCTACGTTAAGCTAGCTCAATTTTGTATATCGTGACAAAATATGAGACAAAAATACATTTGATAAAGCCACCAAGTTTTATCCAATCTATCCAGAACTCTTTCATGCTTTGCATTGTGCTTCATTTATAAGGCGTTCCTCAATTGGCATCAATGATTACTTTAGAATGATCATTTTAACTGGCTGACCAAGTTGACATGTATGCACTAAATCGTCCATAACTTTTGATTTAGAGCTTAGAATGACATAAATCCAAAGCCCACGTTAAGCAAGCTCAATTTACGATATTGTGACAAAATTTGAGATAGAAATAGATACGACAAAGCGTCTAACTAATCCAATCTATCCAAAACTTTGTCATGCCATGCATTGGGCTTCATTTATAAGCCTTTACTCAATGAGCACCAATGATCAGTTTAGAATGATCATTTTAACTAGCCGATCAACTTGACATGTGTGCACTATATCGTTTGTAACTTTTGATTTAGGGCTCAAAATGACACGAATCCAATTCCCACGTTAAGCTAGCTCAATTTTCTATATTGAGATAAAATTTAAGACAAAAATAGATTCGAAAAAGCATCCAAGTAATCTAATCTATCCGAAACTTTGTCATGCCATGCATTGTGGTTCATTTATAAGTGTTTACTCAATGAGCATCAATATCAACTTAGAATGATCATTTTAACTGGCCGATCAACATGATATTTTTTCACTATATCGTTCGTAACTTTTGATTTATAGCTCAGAATGACACGAATCTAAAAACCACGTTAGGCTAGCTCAATTTTCTATATTGTGACAAAATTTGAGGCAGAAATAGATTCGACAAAGCGTCCAAGTAATTAAATCTATCCAAAACTGAGTCATGCCATGCGGTGTGATTAATTAATAAGCCTTCACTCAATGAGCATCACTGATCAGTTTAGAATGATCATTTTAACTGGCCGATCAACTTGACATGTCTGCACTAAATCGTCCGTAACTTTTATTTAGAGCTCAGAAGGACACAAATCCAAATCCGATGTTAAGCTAGCTCCTTTTTATATATTGTGACAAAATTTCTGACAGAAGTAGATTTGACAAAGCAACCAAGTAATCCAATCTATCCAAAATTGCTTCACGCCATGCATTGTGCATCATTTATAAGCCTTTACTCAGTGACTATCAGTGATCAGTTTAGAATGATCATTTTAACTGGCCGATCAACTTGACATGTCTTCACTATATCATCTATAACTTTTGATTTAGAGCTCAGAATGGCACAAATCCAAAGCCAACGTTAAGCTAGCTCAATTTTTTATATTGTGACAAAATTGTATACCGAAATTGATACGTCTAAGCGTCTAAGAAATCTAATCTATCCAAAACTATGTCATGCCATGCATTGTTCTTCATTTATAAGCCTTTACTCAATGAGCACCAATGATCAGTTTAGAATGATCATTTTTACAGACCGATCAACTTGACCTATCTGCACTAAATCATCTATAACTTTTGATTTAGAGCTTAGACTGACACAAATCCAAAGCCCACGTTAAACTAGCTCATGTTTTTATATTGTGACAAAATTTAAGAAAGAAATTGGTAAGACAAAGCGTCTAAGAAATCCAATCTATCCAAAACTGCGTCATGCCATGTATTGTGCTTCATTTATAAGCATTTACTCAATGAGCACCAACGATCAGTTTGGAATGATCATTTTAACTGGCCAGTCAACTTGACATGTGTGCACTATATCGTCTGTAACTTTTGATTTAGAGTTCAGAATGACACAAATCCAATTCCCATGTTAAGCTAGCTCAATTTTTTATATTTTGATAAAATTTGAGACAAAAATAGATTCGACAAAGTATCCAAGTATTTCAATCTATCCAAAACTTTTTCATGCCATGTATTGTGCTTCATTTATAAGCCTTTACCTAACGAGCATCAATGATCAGTTTAGAATGATCATTTAAACTGGCCGATCAACTTGACATGTTTTCAGTATATCGTTCGTAACTTTTGATTTATAGTTCAAAATGACACGAATCCAAAGCCCACGTTAAGCAAGATCAATTTTCTTTATTGTGACAAAATTTGAGGCAGAAATAGATTTGACAAAGCGTCCAAGTAATCAAATCTATCCAAAACTGTGTCATGCTATGCATTGTGATTAATTAATAAGCCTTCACTCAATGAACACCCTGATCAGTTTAGAATGATCATTTGAACTGGCCGAACAACTTGACATGTCTGCACTAAATCGTCCGTAACTTTTGCTTTAGAGCTCAGAATGACACGAATCCAAAACCCACGTCAAGCTAGCTCAATTTTCTATATCGTGACAAAATTTGAGACATAAATAGATTCGACAAAGCATACAAGTTACACAAAATATCCAAAACTTCCTCATCTCATGCATTGTGCTTCATTTATAAGCGTCTACTCAATGAGCACCTATTATCTGTTAAGAATAATCATTTTAGTTGGCCAATCAACTTGACATGTATGCACTGAATCGTTCGTAACTTTTGATTTATAGCTTAGAATGACACAAATCCAAAGCCCATACTAAGCTAGCTCAATTTTCTATATTGTGACAAAATTTGAGACCAAAATAGAATCGAAAAAGTGTCCAAGTAATCCAATCTATCCGAACCTGTGTCTTGCCATGCATTGTGGTTCATTAATAGGCCTATACTCAATGAGCATCAAAGATCAGTTTAAGATGATCATTTTAACTGACCGATCAACTTGACATGTATGCACTAAATCATCTGTAACTCTTGATTTACAGCTTAGAATGACACAAATTCAGAGCCCACGTTAAGCTAGCTCAATTTTCTATATCATGAATAAATTTGAGACAAAAATAGATTTGATAAAGCCACCAAGTTTTTCAATCTATCCAAAACTGCTTCATGCCTTGCATTGTGCTTCATTTATAGGCCGTTAGTCAATAAGCATCACTTATCAGTTTAGAATTATCATTTTATCTGGTCGATCAACTTGCCATGTCAGCACTAAATCGTCCGTAACTATTTATTTAGAGCTCATAATGACACAAATCCAAATCCGACGTTAAGATAGCTCAATTTTCTATATCGTGACAAAATTTCAGACAGAAATAGATTTAACAAAGCATCCAACTAATCCAATCTATCCAAACCTGTGTCATGCCATGCATTTTGCTTCATTTATAAGCGTCTACTCACTGAGCACCAATTATTAGTTAAAAATGATCATTTTAACTGGCCGATCAACTTGACATGTCTGCAAAACATCGTCCGTAGCTTTTGATTTAGAGCTTAGAATGACACGAATCCAAAGCCCACGTTAAGCAATCTCAATTTTCTATATTATGACAAAATTTGAGACATAAATAGATACGACAAAGCGTCCAAGTAATCCAATCTATCCAAAACTGCGACTTGCCATGAATTGTGCTTCATTTATAAGTTTTTACTCAATAAGCACCAATGATCAGTCTAGAATGATCATTTAAACTGGCTGATCAACTTGAATGTCTACATTATATCGTCCGCAACTTTGGATTTAGAGCTCAGAATGGCCCAAATCCAAAGCCTACGTTAAGCTAGCTCAGTTTTGTATATCGTGACTAAATTTGAGACAAAAATACATTTGATATAGCCACCAAGTTATCCAATCTATCCAGAACTCTTTCATGCTTTGCATTGTGCTTCATTTATAAGGCGTTCCTCAATTGGCATCAATGATTACTTTAGAATGATCATTTTAACTGGCTGACCAAGTTGACATGTATGCACTAAATCGTCCATAACTTTTGATTTAGAGCTTAGAATGAAATAAATCCAAAGCCCCGTTAAGCAAGCTCAATTTACGATATTGTGACAAAATTTGAGATAGAAATAGATACGACAAAGCGTCTAACTAATCCAATCTATCCAAAACTTTGTCATGCCATGCATTGGGCTTCATTTATAATCCTTTACTCAATGAGCACCAATGATCAGTTTAGAATGATCATTTTAACTAGCCGATCAACTTGACATGTGTGCACTATATCGTTTGTAACTTTTGATTGAGGGCTCAAAATGACACGAATCCAATTCCCACGTTAAGCTAGCTCAATTTTCTATATTGAGATAAAATTTAGACAAAAATAGATTCGAAAAAGCATCCAAGTAATCTAATCTATCCGAAACTTTGTCATGCCATGCATTGTGGTTCATTTATAAGCGTTTACTCAATGAGCATCAATATCAACTTAGAATGATCATTTTAACTGGCCGATCAACATGACATGTTTTCACTATATCGTTCGTAACTTTTGATTTATAGCTCAGAATGACACGAATCTAAAAACCACGTTAGGCTAGCTCAATTTTCTATATTGTGACAAAATTTGAGGCAGAAATAGATTCGACAAAGCGTCCAAGTAATTAAATCTATCCAAAACTGAGTCATGCCATGCGGTGTGATTAATTAATAAGCCTTCACTCAATGAGCATCACTGATCAGTTTAGAATGATCATTTTAACTGGCCGATCAACTTGACATGTCTGCACTAAATCGTCCGTAACTTTTGATTTAGAGCTCAGAATGACACGAATCCAAAACCCACGTCAAGCTAGCTCAATTTTCTATATCGTGACAAAAGTTGAGACAAAAATAGATTCGACAAAGCATACAAGTTATCCAATCTATCCAAATCTTCATCATATCATGCATTGTGCTTCATTTATAAGCGTCTACTCAATGAGCAACAATTATATGTTAAGAATGATCATTTTAACTGGCCGATCAACTTGACATGTCTGCACTGAATCTTCCGTAACTTTTGATTCATAGCTTAGAATGACACAAATCCAAAGCCCACATTAAGCTAGCTCAATTTTCTATATTGTGACAAAATTTGAGACATAAATAGATACAACAAAGCATCCAAGTAATCCAATCTATCCAAAATTGCATCATGCCATGCATTGATTGTGCTTCATTTATAAGCCTTTACTCAATGAGCACAAGTGAGCATTTTAACTGGCCAATCAACTTGACATGTGGGCGTTATATTATCTGTAACTTTTGATGTAGTGCTCAGAATGACACGAATCCACAGTCCACGTTGAACTAGCTCAATTTTCAGTATCGTGAGAAAATTTAAGACAAAAAGAAATTCGATAAAACCACCAGGTTATCCAATCTATCCAGAACTATTTCATGCCTTGCATTGTGCTTCATTTATAAGCCGTTACTCAATAAGCATCTATGATTACTTTAGAATGATCATTTTAACTAGCCGATCAACTTGACAAGTATGCACTAAATCGTCCATAACTTTTGATTTAAAGATTAGAACGACACAAATCCAAAGCCCACGTTAAGCAAGCTCAATTTTCTATATTGTGAAAGAATTTCATACAGAAATAGATACGACAAAGCGTCCAACTAATCCAATCTATCCAAAACTACATCTTGCCATGAATTGTGCTTCATTTATAAGTGTTTACTCAATAAGCACCAATGATTAGTTTAGAATTATTATTTTAACGCCGATCAACTCGAATTTCTGCATTATCTCGTCCGTAACTTTTGATTTAGAGCTGAGAATGACACGAATCAAAATCCCATGGTAAGCTACCTCAATTTTCTATATCGTGAAAATTTTTGAGACAAAAATAGATTTGATAAAGCCACCAAGTTATCCAATATATCCAGAACTGAGTCATGCCTTGCATTGTGCTTCATTTATAAGCTGTTACTTAATAAGCATCAATGATTACTATAGAATGATCATTTTAACTGGCCGACCAACTTGACATGTATGCACTAAATTGTTCATAACTTTTGATTTAGAGCTTAGAATGACACAAATCCAAATCCCACGTTAAGCTAGCTGAATTTTCTATATTATGATAAAATTTGAGATCGAAATAGATACGACAAAGTGTCCAACTAATCTAATCTATCCAATACTGTGTCATGCCATGCATTGTGCTTCATTTATAAGTCTATACTCAATGAGCACGAATGATCAGTTTAGAATGATCATTTTAACTGGCGGATCAACTTGACATGTCTGCACTATATCGCCCGTAACTTTTGATTTAGGGCTCAGAATGACACGAATCCAAAGCCCACGTTAAGCAAGCTCAATTTACTTTATCATGACAATTTGAAACAGAAATAGATTCAATAAAGCATCCAAGTTATCCAATCTATCCAGAACTACTCCATGCCATGCATTGTGCTTCATTTATAAGCCTTTAATCAATGAGTATCAATGATCAGTTGAGAATGATCATTTTAACTGGCTGATCAACTTCACATGTCTTCACTATATCGTCCATAACTTTTGATTTAGAGCTCAGAATGACACAAATCCAAAGCCCACGTTAAGCTAGCTCAATTTTCTATATTGTGACAAAATTTGAGAGAGAAACAGATTCGAAAAAAGCATCCAACTAATCCAATCTATTCAAAACTGTGTCATGCCATGCATTGTGCTTCATTAGTAAACCTTTTCTCAATGAGCACCAATGATTAGTTCAGAATGATCATTTTAACTGGCCGATCAACTTGACATGTCTGCACTAAATCGTCCGTAACTTTTTATTTAGAGCTCAGAATGACACAAATCCAAATCCCACGTTAAACTAGCTCAATTTTCTATATTGTGACAAAATCTGAAACAGAAATAGGTTTGACAAAGCAACCAAGTAATCCAATCTATCCAAAAATACTTCTCGCCGTGCATTGTGCTTCATTTATAAGCCTTTACACAATGAGCACCAATGATCAGTTAAGAATGATCATCATAACTGGCCGATCAGCTTGATATGTTTGCACTAAATTGTCCGTAACTGTTGATTTACAGCTTAGAATGACACAAATTCAAAGCCCACGTTAATCTAGCTCAATTTTATATACTGTGACAAACGTTGGGACAGAAATGGATACGACAAAGCATCCAAGTAATCCAATCTATCCAAGACTGCGTCATACCTTGCATTGCGCTTCATTTATGAGCCGTTACTCAATGAGCATCAGTGATCAGCTTAGAATGATGATTTCAACTGGCTGATGAACTTGACATGTCTGCACTAAATCGTTCGTAACTTTTGATTTAGTGCTTATAATGACACAAATCCAAAGCCCACGTTAAACTAGCTCAATTTTTTATATTGTGACAAAATTTGAGACCAAAAGTAGATAAGACAAAGCGTCTAGGAAATCCAATCTATCAAAAACTGCGTCATGCCATACATTGTGCTTCATTTATAAGCTTTTACTCAATGAGCACCAATGATCAGTTTAGAATGATCATTTTAACTGGCCGATCAACTTGACATGTCTGCACTAAATCGTCCGTAACTTGTGATTTAGAGCTTAGAATGACACAAATACAAAGTCCACGTTAAACTAGCTCAATTTTTTATATTGTGACAAAATATGAGACAGAAATATGTACGACAAAGAATCTAAGAAATCCAATCTATCAAAACCTGCGTCATGCCATGCATTGTGCTTCATTTATAAGCCTTTACTCAATGAGCACCAATGATCAGTTTAGAATGATCATTTTAACTGGCCGATCAACTTGGAATGTTTGCACAATATCGTCCGTAACTTTTGATTTTTCTAGCTCAGAATGACACGAATCCAACGCCCACGTTAAGCTAGCTCGATTTTCTATATTGTGACAAAATTTGAGAAAGAAATTGATTCAAAAAGCGTTCGAGGAATCCAATCTATCTAAAACTGTGTCATGCCATGCATTGTGCTTCATTAATAAGCCTTCACTCAATGAGCATCACTGATCAGTTTAGAATGATCATTTTAACTGGCCGATGAACTTGACATGTCTGCACTAAATCATCCATAACTTTTAATTTAGACCTCAGAATGACACGAGTCCAAAGCCCACATTAAGCTAGCTCAATTTTCTATATTGTGAAAAATTTTGAGACATAAATAGATACGACAAAGCATCCAAGTTATCCAATATATCCAAAATTTGTGTCATGCCATGCATTTGTCTTCATTTATAAGCCTTTACTCAATGAGCACCAATGATCAATTTAGAATGATCATTTTAAATGGCCAATCAACTTGACATGTGTGCACTAGATTATCCGTAATTTATGATTTACAGCTCAAATTGACACGAATCCAAAGCCCATGTTAAGCTAGCTCAATTTCCTATATCGTGACAAAATTAGAGATAAAAATAGATTGGACAAAGCCGTCAAGTAATATAATCTATTCAAAACTGCGTCATGCCTTGCATTTTGCTTCATTTATAAGCCGTTACTCAATGAGCATCAATGATTACTTAAGAATGATCATTTGAAGTGGCCGATCAACTTGACATGTCTACATTAAATCATCCATAACTTTTGATTTAGAGCTCAGAATCACACAAATCCAAAGCCCATGTTAAGCTAGCTCAATTTTCTATAATGTGATAAAATTTGAGACATATATAGATACGAAAAATCATCCAAATTATCCAGTCTATCCAAAACTTTGACATGGCATGCATTGTGCTTCATTTATAAGCCTCTACTCAATGAGCATCAGTGATTACTTTAGAATGATCATTTTATGTTGCCTATCAACTTGACATGTCTGCACTAAATCATCCATAAATTTTGATTTAGAGCTCAGAATAATATAAATCCAAAGCCAAGCTAGCTCAATTTTCTATATTGTGACAAAATTTGAGACTAAAATAGATTAGAAAAAGCATCCAAGTTATCCAATCTATCCAAAACTTTATCATGCCTTTCATTGTGCTTCACTTATAAGCCTCTACTAAATGAGCACCAATTATCAGTTAAGAATAATCATCTTAACTGGCTGACCAACTTCGCATGTCTACACTAAATCGTCCGTACCTTTTGATTTAGAGATTAGAATGAAACAAATCCAAAGCCCACGTTAACCTAGCTCAATGTTTTATATTGTGACAAAATTTGAGACAGAAATAGATACAAAAAATCGTCTAAGAAATCCAATCAATCCAAAACTGCGTCATGCCATGTATTGTGCTTCGTTTATAAGCCTCTACTCAATGAGTACCAGTGATCAGTTTAGAATGATCATTTTAAAATGGTCGATCAACTTGATATTTCCGCTCTAAATCGTCCATAATATTTGATTTAGAGCTCAGAATAACACAAATCCAAAACCCACGTTAAGCTAGCTCAGTTATCTATATTGTGACAAAATTTGAGACAGAAATAGATTTGACAAAGCATCCAAGTAATCCAATCTATCCAGAACTATTTCATGCCATGCGTTGTGCTTCATTTATAAGCCTTTACTCAATGAGCACCAATGATCAGTTTAGAATGATCATTTTAAATGGCCGATCAACTTGACATCTCCACACCAAATCATCCGTAACTTTTGATTTAGAGCTCGGAATCAAACAAATTCATAGCCCACGTTGAGCTAGTTCAATTTTCTAGACAGAAATAGATTCGACAAAGCATCACAGTAATCCAATATATCTAGAACTGTTTAATGATCAGTTTAGAATGATATTTTTAACTGGCCGATCAACTCAATGGGCATCAATGTCTGCACTATATCGTTCATAACTTTTGATTTATTTCTCAAAATGACACGAATCCAACGCCCACGTTAAGCTAACTCAATTTTATATATTGTGAAAACATTTGAGACATAAATAGATACGAAAAACCATGACGTACTCCAATATATCTAGAACTGCTTCATGCCATGCATTGTGCTTCATTTATAAGCCTTTAGTAAATGACCATCAATGATAAGTTTAGAACGATCATGTTAACTGGCCGATCAACTTGACATGTCTGCACTATATCGTCCATAACTTTTGATTTATAGCTCAGACTGACACGAATCCAATGCCCACCTTAAGCTAGCTCAATTTTCTATTGTGAAAATTTTTAGAAAGAAATAGATTCGAAAAAGTATCCAAGTAATCCAATCTATCTAAAACTGCGTCATGCCATGCATTGTGCTTCATTTATAAGCCTTTACTCAATGAGCATCAATGATCACTTTAGAATGATCATTTTAACTGGCCGATAAACTTGACATGTCTTCACTAAATCGTACGTAACTTTGGATTTAGAACTCAGAATGACATAAATCAAAAGCCCACGTTAAGCTAGCTCAATTTTCTATATTGTGACAAAATTTGAGTAAGAAATAGATTCCAAAAAACATGGAAGTAATCTAGTCTCTCCAGAACTGCTTCATGCCGCTACATTTATAAGCTCTTACTCAATGAGCATCAATGATCAGTTTAGAATGATCATTTTAACCGGCCGATCAACTTAACATGTCCGCACTATATCGTCCGTAACTTTTGATTTATAGCTCAGAATGACACCAATCCAATGCCCACGTTAAGCTAGCTCAATTTTCTATATTGTGACAAAGTTTGTGACAGAAATAGATTCGACAAAGCCTCTAAGTAATCCATTCTATCTAAAACTACGTCATGCCATGCATTGTCCTTCATTTATAAGCCTTTACTCAATCAGCATCAATGATTAATTTAGAATGATCATTTTAACTGGCTGATAAACTTGACATGTCTGCAATTAATCGTCCGTAATTTTGGATTTAGAACTCAGATTGACACAAATCCAAATCCCATGTTAAGCTAGCTCAATTTTCTATATTGTGACAGAAATAGATTCGACCAAGCGTACAAGTAATCTAATCTATCCAAAACTGCGTCATGGCTTGCATTGTGCTTCATTTATATGCCGTTACTCAATGAGCATCAATGATCAGTTTAGAATGTTCATTTTAACTGGCCAATCAACTTGATATGTATGCACTAAATCTTCCGTAACTTTTTATTTAGAACTCAGAATTACATAAATCCAAAGCACATGTTAAGCTAGCTCAATTTTCTATATTGTGACAAAATTTGAGAAAGAAGTAGATTTGACAATCGTCCAAGTAATCCAATCTATCTAAAACAGCGTCATGCCATGCATCGTGCTTCACTTAAAAGCCTTTACTCAATGAGCATTAATGATCACTTTAGATTGCTCATTTTAACTGATCGATAAACTTGACATGTCTACACTAAATAGTCCGTAACTGTGGATTTAGAACTCAGAATGACAGAAATCCAAAGCCCATGTTAAGGTAGCTCACTTTTCAATATTGTTACAAACATTGAAACATAAATAGATTCGAAAAATAATCCAAGTAATCCAATCTATCCAAAACTGCGTCATGCCTTGCACTTTGTTTCATTTATAAACCGCTACTCAATGAGCATCAATTATCAGTTTAGAATAATCATTTTAACTGGCCATTCAACTTGACATGTCCGCACTAAATCGTCCATAACTTTTGATTTAGAGCTTAGAATGACACAAATCCAAAGCCCACATTAACCTAGCTCAATTTTCTAAATTGTGACAAAATTTAAGACATAAATAGATTCGACAAAGCATGCAAGTCATCCAATCTATCCAGAACTTCTTCATGCCGCTTCATTTATAAGGTGTTACTAATTGAGCATCGATGATCAGTTTAGAATGATCATTTTAACTGGCCGATCAAGTTGACATGTCCGCAGTGTATCATCTGTAACTTTTGATTTATGGCTCAGAAGGACACGAATCCAATGCCCACTTTACGATAGCTCAATTTTCTATATTGTCACAAAATTTGTGACAGAAATAGATTTAACAAAGCATCCAAGTAATCCAATCTATCCAAAACTGCATCATGCCTTGCATTGTGCTTCATTTATAAGCCGGTACTCAATGAGCATCAATGATCAGTTTAGAATGAAGATTTTAATTGGCCGATCAACTTGACATGTCTACACTATATCGTCCGTAACTTTTGATTTATAGCTCATAATAACACGAATCCAATGCCCACGTTATGCTAGCTCAATTTTCAATACTGTGACAAATTTTGAGATAGAAGTAGATTCGACAAAGTGTCCAAGTAATCCAATCTATCCAAAACTGCATCTTGGCATACATTGTGCTTCATTAATAAGACTTTACTCAAGGGGCACCAATGATCAGTTTGGAATGATCATTTTAACTGGCCGATCAACTTCACATGTACGCATTAAATCGTCCGTAACTTTGGATTTAGAACTATGAATGACACAAATCCAAAGCCCATGTTAATCTAGCTCAATTTTCTATATTGTTACAATATATGAGACAGAAATTGATTCGACAAAGCGTCCAATTATCCAATCTATCAGGAACTGCATCATGCCTTGCATTGTGCATCATTTATAAGCCGTTACTCTATGGGCATCAATGATCAGTTTAGAATGATGATTTGATTTGGCCGATCAACTTGACATGTATGCACTATATCGTCCGTAACTTTTGATTTATATCTCATATTGACGCGAATCTAATGCCCACATTAAACTTGTTCAATTTTCTATATTGTGACAAAATTTTAGATAGAAATATATAAGAAAAATATAATAGGTACGACAAAGCCTCCAAGTAATCCAATTTATCCCAAAATGTGCGATGCCATGCATTATTCTTCATGTATAAGCCTTTACTCAATGAGCACCAATGATCAATTTAGAATGATCAAATTAATTGGTCGTTAACCTTGACATATTAGCACTAAATCGTCCATAACTTTTTATTTTGATAAAATTTCTATATTGTGATAAAATTTGAGACAAAAATAGATAAGACAAAGCGTCCACGTAACCCAATCTATCCAAAACTATGTCATGCCATGCATTGTGCTACATTTATAAGCCTTTACTCAATAAGCATCAATGAACAACTTAGAATGCTCAGTTGAGCTGGCCAATCAACTTGACATATATACACTAAATCGTCTGTAACTTTTGATTTATAGCTCCGAATGACAGGAATCCACAGCCCACGTGAAGGTTGCTCAATTTACTATATTGTGACAAATTTTGAGACAGAGATAGGTACGACAAAGCCTCCAAGTAATCCAATATATCCCAAAATGCTTAATATCATGCATTATGCTTCATTTATAAGGTTCAACTCAATGAGCACCAATTATTAGTTAAGAATGATCGTTTTAGCTGGTCGATTACCATGACATGTCCTCCTTAAATCTTCCCTAACTTTTGATTAAGATCTCATCATGACAAAAATTCCAAGCCCAGGTTAAGCTAACTCAAGTTTCTATATTGTGAAAAAATTTGAGACAAATATAGATACGACAATGCGTCCACGTTATCCAATGTATCGAAAACTGTGTGATGTCATGCATTGTGCTTCGTTTTGTAAGTCTTTACTCAATGAGTATCAATGATCAGTTAAGAATGATCATTTTAGCTGGCCGATCAACTTGACATATCCGCACTAAATCATGCGTAACTTTTGATTTATACCTCAGAATGATATGAATCCAATGCCCATGTTAATCTTGCTCAATTTCTATATTGTGACAAATTTTGAGACAGAAATAGATACGAAAAAGCCTCCAAGTAATCCAATGTATCCCAAAATGCGCGATGTCATGCATTTTACTTCATTTATAAGCCTTTACTCAATGAGCACCAATGATCAGTTTGGAATGATCATTTTTTCTGGTCGATCAACCTGACATATATGCACTAAATCTTCCGTAACTTTTGATTTAGAACTCCGAATGACATGAATCCGTTGCCCACGTTAAACTAGCTCAATATTCTAAATTGTGATAAAATTTTACTGTATAATTGCTTCGACAAATCCTTCAAGTAATCTAATCAATCAAAAAAACAGCGTAATGTCGTGCATGATGCTTCATTCATAAGCTTTTACTTAATGAGTTGCAGTGATCAGTTTAGAATAATCAAATTAGCTGGCCGATAACCTTGACATATTTACACTAAATCATCAATAAGTTTTGATTTAGAGTTCATAATGACACGAATCTAGTGTCCATGTTAAGCTAACTCAAGTTTCTATATTGTGACAAATTTTGAGACAGAAATAGATACGACAATGCATCCACGTTATCCAATGTATTCAAAACTGTGTGACGTCATGCATGTGCTTCATATTTAAGCCTTTACTCAATGAGTATCAATGATCAGTTAAGAATGATCATTTTAGCTGGCCGATCAACTTGACATGTCCGCACTAAATCGTGCGTAACTTTTGATTTATACCTCAGGATGATATGAATCCAATGCCCACGTTAAGCTACCTCAATTTCTATATTGTGACAAATTTTGAGACAGAGCAATACGACAAAGCCTCCAAGTAATCCAATATAACCCAAAATGCGCGTTGTCATGCATTTTACTTCATTAATAAGCCTTTAGTCAATGAGCACCTACGATCACTTTAGAATGATCTTTTTTTCTGGTCGAGCAACCTGACATATATGCACTAAATCTTCCATAACTTTTGATTTAGAGCTCCGAATGACATGAATCCGTTGCCTATGTTAAGCTAGCTCGATTTTCTAAATTGTGATAAAATGTAAGTGTAAAATTGCTTAGACAAATCCTCCAAGTAATCTAATCTATTAAAAATTGTCTAATGTCGTGCATGATGCTTCATTCATAAGCCTTTACTCGATGAGCACCAGTGATCAGTTTAGAATGATCAAATTAGCTGGTCGATAACCTTGACATGTTTGCACTAAATCGTCCATAAATTTTAATTTAGAGTTCATAATGACACAAATCCAGTGCCCACGTTAAGCTAGGTCAAGTTTCTATATCTTGACAAATTTTGAGACAGAAATAGATACGACAAAGCGTCCAAGTTATCCAATCTGTCCCGAACTGTGTGATGCCATGCATTATGCTTCATTTATAAGCCTCAACTCAATAAACACCAATGATCAGTTAAGAATGATCATTTTAACTGGTCGATAGACTTGAAATTTCCGCACTAAATCGTCCGTAACTTTTGATTTATAGTTCAGAATGACACGAATCCAATGCCCACGTAAAGCTAGCTCAATTTTCTATATTGCGACCAAAGTAGTGACAGAAATAGATACGTCAAAGCATCCAAGTTATCCAATCTGTCCCAAACTGCGTGATGCAATCATTATGCTTCATTTATAAGTCTCAACTCAATAAACACCAATGATCAGTTAAGAATGTTCATTTTGACTGGCCGATCAACTTGACATGTCCGCACTAAATCGTCTGTCTTTTGATTTAGAGTTCAGAATGACACAAATCCAAAGCCCACGTTAAGCCAGCTTGATTTTTTAAATTGTGACAAAATATGAGACATAAATAGATACAAAAAGCATCCAAATAATCCAATATATCCAAAACTAGGTGATGTCATGCATTGTGCTTCATTTATAAGCCTTTACTTAGTGACCATCAATGATTATTTTATAGTGATCATTTTAACTAAATCTCATAATGACCCAAATTCAAACCCACGTTAGGCTAGCTCAAGTTTCTATATGGTGACAAATTTGAGACAGAAATAGATACGACAATGCAACCAGGTTATCCAATCTATCGAAAACTGTGTGACTTCATGCATTGTGCTTCATTTTGTAAGCCTCAACTCAATTAGCACCAATGATCAGTTAAGAATGGACATTTTAACTGCCCGATACCCTTGACATATCAGCACTAAATCGTCCGTAACTTTGATTTATAGCTCAGACTGACACGGATCCAATGCCCACGTTAAGCAAGCTCAATTTCTATATTGTGACTAATTTTGAGACAGAAATAGATACGACAAAGCGTCCAAGTAATCCAATCTATCCCAAAATACACGATGCCATGCATTATGCTTCGTTCATAAGGTTTTACTCAATGAGCACATTGATCACTTTAGAATGATCAAATTAACTGGCTGATAGGCTTGACACACTAAATCATCCGTAACTTTTTAATTAGAGCTCTGAATGACACGAATCCAATGCCCAAGTTAAGCTAGCTCAATTTTCTATATTCTGACAAAATTAGAGACAGAAAAAGATAAGATAAAGCATCCAAGTGATCCAATCTATCCGAAACTGTGTGATGCCATACATTATGCTTCATTTATAAGCTTCAACTCAATAAGCACCAATGATCAGTTAAGAATGATCATTTTAACTGCCCGATCAACTTGACATGTACGCACTAAATTGTTCGTAACTTTTGATTTATAGTTGAAAGTGACACGAGTCGAATGACCAAGTTAAGCTAGCTAAATTTTCTATATTGTGGCATAATTAGAGACATACGACAAAGAATCCAAATTATCCAACCTATCCCGAACTAAGTGATGCCATGCATTATGCTTCATTTATAAGCCTCAATTCAATAAGAACCAATGATCCGTTAAGAATGATCATTTTAACTTGCTAATCAACTTGACATGTCCGGACAAAATTGTCTGTAACTTTTGATTTCTAGTTCAAAATGACACAAATGCAATGCTACGTTAACATAGCTCAATTTTCTATATTGTGACAAAATGAGAGATAGTAATAGATACGACAAAGCGTCCCAGTAATCAAATATATCCAAAACAGCGTGATGCCATCCATTATGCTTCATTTATAAACTTTTACTCAGTGTGCACCAATGACCAGTTTAGAATGATAAAAATAACTCGCCGATAACCTTGACTTGTTTGCACTAAATCGTCCCTAACTTTGATTTAGAACACAGAATGACACGAAATCAATGCCCACGTTAAGCTTGCTAAAGTTTCTATATTGTGACATATTTTGAGGCAAAAATAGATACAACAAAGCATACAAGTTATCCAATCAATCCCGAATTACGTGATGCCATGCGTTATGCTTCATTTATAAGCCTCAACTCAATAATCACTAATGATCAGTTAAGAATGATCATCTTAACTGGCCGATCAACTTGATATGTTCGCACTAAATCGTCCCTAACTTTTGATTTAGAGCTCAGAATGTCACGAAACCAATGCCCACGTTAAGCTAGCTCAATTTTCTATATTGTGAAAAAATTTGAGACAGAAATAGATACGAGAGAGTGTCCAAGGAATCCAATCTATCCAAAAGTACGTGATGCCATGCATTGTGTTTTATTTATAAGCCTTTAATCAATGAGCATCAATGATCAGTTTGGAATGATCATTTGAACAGGCCAATCAACTTGGCATGTTTGCACTACATTGTCTGTAACTTTTGATTTATAGATCACAATGACACGAATCAATTTACTATATTGTGATAAATTTTGAGACACAAATAGATAAATCGTCCGTAAGTTTTGATTTATAGCTCAGTATGACATGAATAAATTTAGTATATTGTGATAAAATTTTAGACAAAAATAGATACAACAAAGCTTCCAAGTAATACAATCTATCCGAAAATGCGCGATGTCAGGGATTATGCTTCATTCATAAACCTTCACTCAATGAGCACGAATGATAAGTTTAGAATTATCAAATTAAGTGGCCGATAACCTTGACGTATCTACACTAAATCGTCCATAACTTTATATTTAGAGCTCAGAATGACACAAATCCAATGCCCATGTTATGCTTGCTCAAGTTTCAATATTGTGACAAAATTTGAGAAAAAAATAGATACGACAAAGCGTCCAAGTAATCCAATCTATCCAAAACTACGTGATGCCAAGCATTGTGCTTCATTTATAAGCCGTTACTCAATGAGCATCAATGATCAGTTTAAAATGATCATTTTAACTAGTTGATCAACTTGAAATGTTTGCACTAAATTGTCCGTAACTTTTGATTTAGAGCTCAGAATGACACGAATCCAATGCCAACGTTAAGCTAGCTCAAGTTTCTATATTGTGACAAATTTTGATACAGAAATAGATACGACAAAGCGTCCAAGTTATCCAATCTGTCCCGAACTACGTGATGCCATGCACTATGCTTCATTTATAAGCCTTAACTCAATAAGCACCAATGATCAGTTAAAAATGATCATTTTAACTGACCGATCAACTTGACATATCCGCACTAAATCGTCCGTAACTTTTGATTTGTAGTTCTGAGTGACAGGAATCCAATGCCCACATTAAGCTAGCTAATTTTTCTATTTTGTGACAAAATTAGAGATAGAAATAGATACAACAAAGCATTCAAGTTATCCAATCTATCCCGAACTGAGTGATGCTATGCATTATGCTTCATTTATAAGCCTTAACTCAATAAGCACCATTGATCAGTTAAGAATGATCATTTTAACTTGCCGATCAACTTGACATGTCCACACTAAATCGTCCGTAACTTTTGATTTATAGTTCAAAATGACACAAATCCAATACCCACGTTAAGCTAGCTCAATTTTCAATATTGTGACAAAATATGAGATATAAATAGATACGAGAAAGCATTCAAGTAATCCAATATATCCAAAACTGCTTGATGTCATGCATTGTGCTTCATTTATAAGCTTTTACTTAATAAGCATCAGTGATCAGTTTAGAGTGGTCATTTTAACTGGCCGATCAACTTGACATATATGCACTAATAGTCTGTAACTTTTTATTTATGGCTCCGAATGACATGAATCAATTTACTATATTCCTATAAATTTTGATACACAAATAGATAAATCGTCCGTAACTATTGATTTATAGCTCAGAATGACACGAATCAATTTACTATATTCTGATAAATTTTGAGACAGAAAAAGATACAACAAAGCCTCCAAGTAATCCAATCTATCCCAAAATGCATAATGTCATGGATAATGCTTCATATATAAACCTTAATTAGCACCAATGATCAGATTAGAATGATCAAATTAAGTGGCCGATAAACTTGACGTATCTACACTAAATCGGCCATAACTTTGTATTTATAGCTCATAATGGCACAAATCCAATGCCCATGTTAAGATTTAGTGCTGTAACTTTTGATTTATAGTTCAGAGTGACACGAATCCAATGCCCACATTAAGCTAGCTCAATTTTCTATATTGTGACAAATTAGAGACATAAATAGATACGACAAAGCATCCAAGTAATCCAATCTATCCCGAACTGCTTGATGCCATGCATTATGCTTCATTTATAAGACTCAACTCAATAACAACCAATGATCAGTTAAGAATGATCATTTTAACTAGGTGATCAACTTGACATGTCCGCACTAAATCATCCGCAACGTTTGATTTATAGTTGAAAATGACACAAATCCAATGCCCACGTTAAGATGGAGATTTCTATACTGTGACAAAATGAGAGATATAAATAGATACGACATAGCGTCCAAGTAATCAAATCTATCCAAAACAGTGTGATGCCATTCATTATGCTTCATTTATAAGCCTTTACTCAGAGTGCACCAATGATTTGTTTAGAAAGATAAAAATAACTCGCCTATAACCTTGACTTGTTTGCACTAAATCGTCCCTAACTTTTGATTTAGAGCTTAGAATGAAACAAAACCAATACCCACGTTAAGCTAACTCAAGTTTCTATATTGTGAAATATTTTGAGGCAGAAATTGATACAAAAAACCTCCAAGTAATCCAATCTATCCCAAACTACGTGATGCCATGCATTATGCTTCATTTATAAGCCTCAACTCAATAAGCACCAATGATTAGTTAAGAATGATCATCTTAACTGGCCAATCAACTTGACAAGTTTTCACTTAATCGTCCCAAACTTTTGATTTAGAGCTCAAAATGACACGAAACCAATGCCCATGTTAAGCTAGCTCAAGTTTCAATAATGTGACAAATTTTTAGGCAAAAATAGATACGACAAAGCATCCAAGTTATCCAATCTATCCCGAAATGCGTGATGCCATGCATTATGCTTCATTTATAAGCCTCAACTGAATAAGCACCAATGATCAGTTAAGAATGATCATCTTAACTGGCCGGTCAACTTGACATGTTTGCAACAAATCATATGTAACTTTTGATATATAGCTCAGAATGACAAGAACCCAATGCCCACGTTAAGCTTGCTCAATATACTATATTGTGACAAATTTTGAAACAGAAATAGATACAACAAAGCATCCAAATAATCAAATCTATCCCAAAATGCGTGATGATATGCATTATGCTTCATTCATAAGCCTTTATTAAATGACCACCAATGATCAGTTTAGAATGATCATTTGAACTGGTCGATCAACTTTACATGTTTGCACTAAATCATCAATCACTTTTGATTTAGAGCTCTGAAAGAGACGAATCCAATTCCCACGTTAATCTAGCTCAAGTTTCAATATTGTGAAAATTTTGAGACAGAAATAGATACAACAAAGCAACCAAGTTATCCAATCTATCCCGAACTGCGTGATGCCATGCATTATGCTTCATTTATAAGCCTCAACTGAATAAGCACTAATGAACAGTTAAGAATGATCATTTTAACTGGTCGATAGACTTGACATCTCCGCAGCAAATCATCCATAACCTTTATTTAGAGCTCAGAAAAACACAAATTCAAAGCCCAAATTAAGCTCACTCAATTTTCTGTATTGTGACAAAATTTGAGACAACAATAGATACGACAAAGCATCCAAGTTATGCAATCTATCCAAAACTACGTGATGCCATGCATTGTGCTTCATTTATAAGCCTTTACTCAATGAGCATCAATGATCAGTTTAGAATGATCATTTGAACTAGTCGATTAACTTGACATGTCTGTACTAAATTGTCCATTTTTTGTTTTATAGCTCAGAATGATACGAATCCAATGTCCACGTTAAGCTAGCTCAATTTCTATATTGTGACAAAATTAGAGATAGAAATAGATACGACGAAGCATCCAAGTTATCCAATCTATCCCGAACTGTGTGATGCCATGCATTATGTTGCATTTATAAGCCTCAACTCAATAATCACCAATGATCAGTTAAGAATGATCATTTGAACAGGCCGATCAATTTGACATGTAAGCACTAAATCGTCCGTAACATTTGATATATAGTTTAGAATGACAAAAATCCAATGCCCACATTAAGCTAGCTCAATTTTCTATATTGTGACAAAATTAGAGATAAAAATAGATACGACAAAGCGTCCAAGTAATCAAATGTATCCAAAACTGCTTTATGCCATGCATTATGCTTCATTTATAATCCTTTACTCAGTGTGCACCTATGATAAGTTTAGAATGATCAAATGAACTGTCCGATAACCTAGACATGTTTGCACTAAATCATCTCTAACTTTTGATTTAGAGCTCATAATGACATGGAACCAATGCCCACGTTAAGCTTGCTCAAGTTTCTATATTATGACATATTTTGAGGCATAAATAGATACAACCAAGCATCCAAGTTATCCAATCTATCCCGAACTATGTATGTTTCATTTATAAGCCTCAATTCAATAAGCACCAATGATTAGTTAAGAATGATCATCTTAACTGGCCTATCAACTTGACATGTCTGCACTAAATCATCCCTAACTTCAGATTTAGAGATCAGAATTACACAAAACCAATGCCCACGTTAAGCTAGCTAAATTTTCAATATTGTGACAAAATTGGAGACAGAAATAGATACGACAAAGAATCCAAGTTATCCAATCTATCCCAAAGTACGTGATGCCATACATTATGCTTCATTTATAACCATTAACTCAATAAGCACCAATGATCAGCTAAGAATAATCATTTTAACAGGCTGATCAACTTGACATGTCCACACTAAATTGTCCGTAACTTTTGATTTATAGTTAAATATGACCCAAATCCAATGCCCACGTTAAGATATCTCAATTTTCTATATTGTGACAAAATAAAGGATAGAAATAGATACGAAAAAGCGTCCAAATAATCAGATCTATCCAAAACTGCGTGATGCTATGCATTTTCTGCATTTATAAGCCTTTACTCAGTGTGCACCAATGATCAGTTTAGAATGATCAAAATAACTGGCCAATAACCTTGACATGTTTCACTAAATCGTCCCTGACTTTTGATTTAGAGCTCATAATGACACGAAACCAATGCCCACGTTAAGCTAGCTCAATTTTCTATATTGTGACAAATTTTAAGGTAAAAATAGATATTACAAACCTCCAAGTTATCCAATCTATCCCGAACTACGTGATGCCATGCATTATGCTTCATTTATAAGCCTCAACTCAATAAGCACCAATGATCAGTTAAGAATGATCACATTAACTGGCCGATCAACTTGACATGTTTTCACTTAATCGTCCCAAACCTTTGATTTAGAGCTCAGAATGACACGAAACCAATTCCCACGTTAAGCTAGCTCAAGTTTCTATAATGTGACAAATTTTGAGGCAGAAATAGATACGACAAACCATCCAAGTTATCCAATTTATCCCGAAATGCGTGATTCCATGCATTATTTTTCAATGATAAACCTCAACTCAATAAGCACCAATGATCAGTTAAGAATGATAATCTTAACTGGCCGATCAACTTGACATGGCTGCACTAAATCGTCCGTAACTTCTGATTTATAGATACGAATGACACGAATCCAATGCCAACGTTAAGCTTGCTCAACTTAATATATTGTGACTAATTCTGAGACAGAAATTGATACGCATAGCGTCCTTGTAATCCAATCTAACCAAACTACGTGATGCCATGCATTGTGCTTCATTTATATGCCTTTACTCAATGACCATCAATGATTAGTTTAGAATGATCATTTTAACTGATTGACCAACTTGACTTGTTAGCACTAAATCGTCCATAACTTTTGATTTATAGTTCAGAATGACACGAATCCAGTGCCCACGTTAAGCTAGCTAAAGTTTCTATATTGTGAAATTTTTTGAGACAAAAATAGATTTGACAAAGCGTCGAAGTTATCCAATCGGTCCCGAATTACTTGATGCCATGTGTTATGCTTCGTTTATAAGCTTCAAGTCAATAATCACCAATGATCAGTTAAGAATGATCATTTTAACTACACGATCAACTTGACATGTTTGCACTAAATCGTCCATAACTTTTGATTTATAGCTCAAAGAGACACGAATCCAATGCCCACGTTAAGCTAGCTCAATTTTCTATATTGTGACAAAATTTGAGACAGAAAAAGATATGACAAAGTATTCAAGTTATCCAATCTATCCCGAACTGCGTGATGTCATGCATTATGCTTCATTTATAAGCATCAACTCAATAAGAACCAAAGATTAGTTAAGAATGATCATTTTAATTTGCCGATCAACATAAAATGTCCGCACTAAATCGTCCATAACTTTTGATTTATAGTTCAAAATGACACAAATCCAATGTCCACGTTAAGATAGCTCAATTTTCTAAATTGTGACAAAATGAGAGATAAAAATAGATACGACAAAGCTTCCAAGTAATCAAATCTATCCAAAACTGCGTGATGCCATACATTATGCTTCATTTATAATCCTTTGCTTAGTGTGCACCAATAATTAATTTAGAATGATCAAATGAACTGGCCGATAACCTTGACATATTTGCACTAAATCGTCTCTAACTTTTGATTTAGAGCTCATCATTACACGAAACCAATGTCCACGTTAAGCTTGCTCAAGTTTCTATATTATGACATATTCTGAGACATTAATAGATACAACCAAACATCCAAGTTATCTAATCTATCCTGAACTATGTGATGCCATAGATTATGTTTCATTTATAAGCCTCAACTCAATAAGCACCAATGATCAATTAAGAATGATCATCTTAACTGGCCGATCAACTTGACATGTCTGCACTAAATCGTCCCTAACGTTTTATTTAGAGCTCAGAATGACACGAAACCAATACCCACGTTAAGCTAGCTCAATTTTCTATATTGTGACAAAACTAGAGACAGAAATAGATACGACAAAGCACCCAAGTTATCCAATCTATCCCAAACTGCGTGATGCCATAAATTATGCTTCGTTTATAAGCCTTAACTGAATAAGCACCAATCATCAGTTCAGAATAATCATTTTAACTAGCCAATCAACTTGACAAGTCCGCACTAAATCGTCCGTAACGTTTGATTAATAGTTCAAAACGACACAAATCTTCTGCCGACCTTAAGATAGCTCAATTTTCAATATTTTGACAAAATGAGAGATAGAAATAGATATGACAAAGCTTCCAATTAATCAAATCTATCCAAAACTGCGTGATGCCATACATTATGCTTCATTTTTAATCCTTTACTCAGTGTGCACCAATAATCAATTTAGAATGATCAAATGAACTGGCTGATAACCTTGACATGTTTGCACTAAATCGTCCCTAACTTTTGATTTAGAGCTCAGAATGACACGAAACCAATCCCCATGTTAAGCTAGCTCAAGTTTCTATAATGTGCCAAATTTGGAGGTAGAAATAGATACGACAAAGCATCCAAGTTATCCAATCTATCCCGAAATGCGTGATGCCATGCATTATACTTCATTGATAAGCCTCAACTCAATAAGCACCAATGATCAGTTAAGAATGATCATGTTAACTGGCCGATCAACTTGACATATCTGCACTAAATCGTCCATAACTTTTGATTTATAGCTCAGAATGACATGAATCCAATGCCCACGTTAAGCTAGCTCAATTTTCTATAGTGTGACAAAATTAGAGACAGAAAGAGATACGACAAAGCATCCATGTTATCCAATCTATCCCGAATTGCTTGATGCCATGCATTATGCTTCATTTATAAGCCTCAACTCAATAAGAACCAATGATCAATTAAGAATGATCATTTTAACTTGCCGATCAACTTGACATGTCCGCACAAAATCGTCCGTAACTTTTGATTTATAGTTCAAAATGACACAAATCCATTGCTCACGTTAAGATAGCTCAATTTTCAATATTTTGACAAATTTTGAGACAAAAATAGATATGACAAAGCGTACAAGTAATCCAATCTATCCAGAACTATGTGATGTCATGCATTGTGCTTCATTTATAAGCCTTTACTCAATGAACATCAATGATCAGTTTAGAATGATCATTTGAACTGGTCGATCAACTTGACATGTCTGCACTAAATCGTCCGTAACTTTTGATTTATAGCTCAGAATGACATGAATCCAATGCCCACGTTAAGATAGCTCAATATTCTATATTGTAACAAATTTTGATACAGAAACAGATACAACAAAGCATCCAAGAAATCAAATCTATCCCAAAATGGGTGATGCTATGCATTATGCTTCATTCATAAGCCTTTACTCAATGAACACTA
Organism: Pugionium dolabratum; assembly: GCA_018901945.1. NCBI lineage: Eukaryota > Viridiplantae > Streptophyta > Magnoliopsida > Brassicales > Brassicaceae > Pugionium > Pugionium dolabratum. Next base: position 13,060 of record JAEVFF010000090.1, on the reverse strand, counting down.
ATGATCAGTTTAGAATGATCAAATTAACTGGTCGATAAACTTGACATGTGTGCACCAAATCGTACATAACTTTTGATTTATAGCTCAGAATGACATGAATCCAATGCTCACACTAAGCTTGCTCAATTTTCTATATTGTGACAAATTTTGAGGCAGAAATAGATTTGACAAAGCGTCCAAGTAATCCAATCTATCCAAAACTATGTGATGCCATGCATTATGTTTCATTTATAAGCCTCAACTCAATGAGCACCAATGATCAGTTAATAATGATCATTCTAATTGGCCGATCAACTTGACATGTCCACACTAAATCATCTGTAACATTTGATTTTTAGTTTAGAATGACAAAAATCCAATGCCCACGTTAAGGTAGCTCAATTTTCTGTATTGTGACAAAGTGAGAGATAAAAATAGATACGACAAAGCGTCCAAGTAATCAAATCATTCCAAAACTACGTGATGCCATGCATTATGCTTCATTTATAATCCTTTATTCAGTATGCAGCAATGATCAGTTTAGAATGATCAAATGAACTGGCCGATAATCTTGACATGTTTGCACTATATCGTCCCAAACTTTTGATTTAGAGTTCATAAGACACGAAACCAATGCCCACGTTATGCTTGCTCAAGTTTCTATATTATGACATATTTGAGGCATAAATAGATACAACCAAGCATCCAAATTATCCAATCTATCCCGAACTACGTGATGCCATACATTATGTTTCATTTATAAGCCTCAACTCAATAAGCACCAATGATCAGTTAAGAATGATCATCTTAACTGGCTGATAACCTTGACATGCTTGCACTAAATCGTCCGTAACTTTTGATTTATAGCTCAGAATGACATGAATCGAATGCCCACGATAACCATCACAATTTTCTATATTGTGACAAAATTAAAGATTGAAATAGATACGACAAAGTATCCAAGTTATCCAATCTATCCCGAACTGCGTGTTGCCACGCATTATGCTTCATTTATAAGCCTCAACTCAATAAGAACTAATTCTAAGTTAAGAATGATCATTTTAACTTGCAAATCAACTTGACATGTCCACACTAAATCGTCCGTAACTTTTGATTTATAGTTCAAAATGACACAAATCCAATGCCCACGTTAAGGTTACTCAATTTTCTACATTGTTACAAAATGACAGATAAAAATAGATACGACAAAACGTTCAACTAATCAAATCTATCCAAAACTGCGTGATGTCATACATTATGCTTCATTTAAAATCCTTTACAAAGTATTCACCAATGATCAATTAAGAATGATCAAATGAACTGGCCGATAACCTTGACATGTTTGCACTAAATCGTCCCTAACTTTTGATTTAGAGCTCATAATGACATGAAACCAATGCCCACATTAAGCTTGCTCAAGTTTCTATATTATGACATATTTTTAGGCATAAATAGATACAACCAAGCATCCAAGTTATCCAATATATTCCAAACTATGTGATGTCCTTCATTATCTTTCATTTGTAAGCCTCAACTCAATAAGCACCAATGATCAGTTAAGAATGATCATCTTAACTTGCCGATCAACTTGACATGTCAGCACTAAATCGTACCTAACTTTTGATTTAGAGCTCAGAATGACACGAAACCAATACCCACGTTAAGCAATCTCAATTTTCTAAATTGTTACAAAATTAGAGACAGAAATAGATATGACAAAGCATCCAAGTTATCCAATCTATCCCAAACTGCGTGATGCCACACATTATGCTTCATTTATAAGCCTTAACTGAATAAGCACCAATGATCAGTTAAGAATAATCATTTTAACTGGCCGATAACCTTGACATGTCCGCAATAAATCGTCTGTAACTTTTGATTTATAGTTCAAAATGACACAAATCTTGTGCCCACGCTAAGATATCTCAATTTTCTATATTGTGACAAAATGAGAGATAGAAATAGATAGCACAAAGCATCCAAGTAATCAAATATATCCAAAACTGTGTGATGCGATGCATTTTCTTCATTTATAAGCCTATACTCAGTGTGCACCAATGATCAGTTTAGAATGATCAAAATAACTGGCCGATGATCAGTTTAGAATGATCAAAATAACTGGCCGATAACCTTGACATGTTTGCACTAAATTGTCCCTAACTTTTGATTAAGAGCTCAGAATGATATGAAACCAATGCCCACGTTAAGGTAGCTCAAGTTTCTATATTGTGAAAAATTTGGAGGCATAAATAGATATAAGAAACCTCCAAGTTATCCAATCTATCCTGAACTACGTGATGTCATGCATTATGCTTCACTTATAAGCCTCAACTCAATAAGCACCAATGATCAGTTAAGAATGATCATCTTTACAGGCCGAACAACTTGACATTTTTTCACTTAATCGTCCCAAACTTTTGATTTATAGCTCAAATTGACACGAAACCAATGCCCACGTTAAGCTAGCTCAAGTTTCTATAATGTGACAAATTTTAAGGAAGAATTAGATAGGACAAAGCATCCAAGTTATCCAATCTATCCCGAAATGCGTGATGCCATGCATTATGATTCATTTATAAGCCTTTACTCAATGAGCATCAATGATCAGTTTATAATGATCATTTGAACTGGTTGATAAACTCGAAATGTCTGCACTAAATCATCCATAACTTTTGATTTATAGCTCCGAATGATACGAATCCAATGCCTACGTTAATAGCTCAATTTTCAATATTTTGACAAATTTTGAGACAAAATTAGATATGACAAAGCGTACAAGTAATCCAATCTATCCAGAACTACGTGATGTCATGCATTGTGCTTCATTTATAAGCCTTTACTCAATGAACATCAATGATCAGTTTAGAATGATCATTTGAACTGGTCGATCAACTTGACATGTCTGCACTAAATCGTCCGTAACTTTTGATTTATAGCTCAGAATGACATGAATCCAATGCCCACGTTAAGATAGCTCAATATTCTATATTGTAACAAATTTTGATACAGAAACAGATACAACAAAGCATCCAAGAAATCAAATCTATCCCAAAATGGGTGATGCTATGCATTATGCTTCATTCATAAGCCTTTACTCAATGAACACTAATGATCAGTTTAGAATGATCAAATTAACTGGTCGATAAACTTGACATGTGTGCACCAAATCGTACATAACTTTTGATTTATAGCTCAGAATGACATGAATCCAATGCTCACACTAAGCTTGCTCAATTTTCTATATTGTGACAAATTTTGAGGCAGAAATAGATTTGACAAAGCGTCCAAGTAATCCAATCTATCCAAAACTATGTGATGCCATGCATTATGTTTCATTTATAAGCCTCAACTCAATGAGCACCAATGATCAGTTAATAATGATCATTCTAATTGGCCGATCAACTTGACATGTCCACACTAAATCATCTGTAACATGTGATTTTTAGTTTAGAATGACAAAAATCCAATGCCCACGTTAAGGTAGCTCAATTTTCTGTATTGTGACAAAGTGAGAGATAAAAATAGATACGACAAAGCGTCCAAGTAATCAAATCATTCCAAAACTACGTGATGCCATGCATTATGCTTCATTTATAATCCTTTATTCAGTATGCAGCAATGATCAATTTAGAATGATCAAATGAACTGGCCGATAATCTTGACATGTTTGCACTATATCGTCCCAAACTTTTGATTTAGAGTTCATAAGACACGAAACCAATGCCCACGTTATGCTTGCTCATGTTTCTATATTATGACATATTTTGAGGCATAAATAGATACAACCAAGCATCCAAATTATCCAATCTATCCCGAACTACGTGATGCCATACATTATGTTTCATTTATAAGCCTCAACTCAATAAGCACTAATGATCAGTTAAGAATGATCATCTTAACTGGCTGATAACCTTGACATGCTTGCACTAAATCGTCCGTAACTTTTGATTTATAGCTCAGAATGACATGAATCCAATGCCCACGATAACCATCACAATTTTCTATATTGTGACAAAATTAAAGATAGAAATAGATACGAAAAAGTATCCAAGTTATCCAATCTATCCCGAACTGCGTGTTGCCACGCATTATGCTTCATTTATAAGCCTCAACTCAATAAGAACTAATTCTAAGTTAAGAATGATCATTTTAACTTGCAAATCAACTTGACATGTCCACACTAAATCGTCCGTAACTTTTGATTTATAGTTCAAAATGACACAAATCCAATGCCCACGTTAAGATTACTCAATTTTCTACATTGTTACAAAATGACAGATAAAAATAGATACGACAAAACGTTCAACTAATCAAATCTATCCAAAACTGCGTGATGTCATACATTATGCTTCATTTAAAATCCTTTACAAAGTATTCACCAATGATCAATTAAGAATGATCAAATGAACTGGCCGATAACCTTGACATGTTTGCACTAAATCGTCCCTAACTTTTGATTTAGAGCTCATAATGACATGAAACCAATGCCCACATTAAGCTTGCTCAAGTTTCTATATTATGACATATTTTTAGGCATAAATAGATACAACCAAGCATCCAAGTTATCCAATATATTCCAAACTATGTGATGTCCTTCATTATCTTTCATTTGTAAGCCTCAACTCAATAAGCACCAATGATCAGTTAAGAATGATCATCTTAACTTGCCGATCAACTTGACATGTCAGCACTAAATCGTACCTAACTTTTGATTTAGAGCTCAGAATGACACGAAACCAATACCCACGTTAAGCAATCTCAATTTTCTAAATTGTTACAAAATTAGAGACAGAAATAGATATGACAAAGCATCCAAGTTATCCAATCTATCCCAAACTGCGTGATGCCACACATTATGCTTCATTTATAAGCCTTAACTGAATAAGCACCAATGATCAGTTAAGAATAATCATTTTAACTGGCCGATAACCTTGACATGTCCGCAATAAATCGTCTGTAACTTTTGATTTATAGTTCAAAATGACACAAATCTTGTGCCCACGCTAAGATATCTCAATTTTCTATATTGTGACAAAATGAGAGATAGAAATAGATAGCACAAAGCATCCAAGTAATCAAATATATCCAAAACTGTGTGATGCGATGCATTTTCTTCATTTATAAGCCTATACTCAGTGTGCACCAATGATCAGTTTAGAATGATCAAAATAACTGGCCGATGATCAGTTTAGAATGATCAAAATAACTGGCCGATAACCTTGACATGTTTGCACTAAATTGTCCCTAACTTTTGATTAAGAGCTCAGAATGATATGAAACCAATGCCCACGTTAAGGTAGCTCAAGTTTCTATATTGTGAAAAATTTGGAGGCAGAAATAGATATAAGAAACCTCCAAGTTATCCAATCTATCCTGAACTACGTGATGTCATGCATTATGCTTCACTTATAAGCCTCAACTCAATAAGCACCAATGATCAGTTAAGAATGATCATCTTTACAGGCCGATCAACTTGACATTTTTTCACTTAATCGTCCCAAACTTTTGATTTATAGCTCAAATTGACACAAAACCAATGCCCACGTTAAGCTAGCTCAAGTTTCTATAATGTGACAAATTTTAAGGAAGAATTAGATAGGACAAAGCATCCAAGTTATCCAATCTATCCCGAAATGCATGATGCCATGCATTATGATTCATTTATAAGCCTTTACTCAATGAGCATCAATGATCAGTTTATACTGATCATTTGAACTGGTTGATAAACTCGAAATGTCTGCACTAAATCATCCATAACTTTTGATTTATAGCTCCGAATGATACGAATCCAATGCCTACGTTAAGCTAGCTCAATTTTTTATATTCTAACAAATTTTGATATAGAAACTGATACAACAAAGCATCCAAGAAATCAAATCTATCGCAGAATACGTGATTGTATGCACTATGCTTGATTCATAAGCCTTTACTCAATGAGCACCAATGATCAGTTTAGAATGATCAAAGTAACTTGCGATAAACTTGACATGTTCGCACTAAAGTCTGTCAGTTTTGATTTAGAGCTCAGAATGATACGAATCCAATGACCACGTTAAACTAGATCGAGTTTCAATATTGTGAAAATTTGGAGACAGAAATAGATACGACAAAGCAATCAAGTTATCCAATCTATCCCAAACTGCGTGATTCCATACATTATACTTGCCGATCATTTTAACTTGCCGATCAACTTACATGTACAGTTAAGAATGATCATTTTAACTTGCCGATCAACTTACATGTACACACTAAATCGTCCGTAACATTTTGATTAAGAGCACAGAATGACACAAAACCAATGCCCACGTTAAGGTAGCTCAAGTTTCTATATTGTGAAAATTTTGGAGGCAGAAATAGATACAAGAAACCTCCAAGTTATCCAATCTATCCTGAACTACGTGATGTCATGCATTCTGCTTCACTTATAAGCCTCAACTCAATAAGCACCAATGATCAGTTAAGAACGATCATCTTTACAGGCCCATCAACTTGACATGTTTCAAACTTTTGATTTAGAGCTCAGAATGACACAAAACCAATGCCCACGTTAAACTAGCTCAAGTTTCTATATTGTGACAAATTTTGAGGCAGAAATACATTCAACAAACCTCTATGTTTTCCAATCTATCCCAAACTACGTGATGTCATGCATTATGTTTCACTTATAAGCCTCAACTCAATAAGAAGCAATGATCAGTTAAGAATGATCATCTTAAATGGCCAATCAACTTGACATGTTTTTACTTAATAGTCCCAAACTTTTGATTTAGAGCTCAGTATGACACAAAACCAATTCCCACGATAAGCTAGCTCAAGTTTCTATAATTTGAAATTTTTTATGGCAGAAATCAATACGACAAAGCATCAGAGTTATCCAATCTATCCCAAAATGCGTGATGCCATGCATTATCCTTCATTGATATGCCTCAACACAACAAGCACCAATGATCCGTTAAGAATGATCATCTTAACTAGCCGATCAATTTGACATGTCTGCACATTTATAGCTCTTAATGACACGAATCCAATTCCCACGTTAAGCTTACTCAATTTATTATATTGTGACAAATTTTGAGACAGAAATAGATACTACAAAGTGTTCAAGTAATCCAATATATCCCAAAATACGCAACGTCATGCATTATGCTTCATTTATAGGCCTTTACGCAATGAGCACCAATGATCAGTTTAGAATGATCAAATTAACAGGCCGATAACCTTGACATGTTTTCACTAAATCATACGTAACTTTTAATTTAGAGCTCAGAATGACACAAAACCAATGCCCACGTTAAACTAGCTCAAGTATCTATATTGTGACAAATTTTGAGGCAGAAATACATTCAACAAACATCTAAGTTATCCATTCTATCCCAAACTACGTGATGTCATGCATTATGTTTCACCTATAAGCCTCAACTCAATAAGAAGCAATGATCAGTTAAGAATGATCATCTTAAATGGCCGATCAAGTTGACATGTTTTTACTTAATAGTCCCAAACTTTTTGATTTAGAGCTCAGAATGACACAAAACCAATTCCCACCATAAGCTAGCTCAAGTTTCTATAATTTGAAAAATTTTGTGGCAGAAATCAATATGACAAAGCATCAGAGTTATCCAAACTATCCCAAAATGCGTGATGCCATGCATTATCCTTCATTGATATGCTTCAACACAACAAGCACCAATGATCCGTTAAGAATGATCATCTTAATTGGCCGATCAATTTGACATGTCTGCAATAAATCGTCTTTAACTTTTGATTTATAGATCTGAATGACACGAATCCAATTCCCACGTTAAGCTTGCTCAATTTATTATATTGTGACAAATTTTGAGACTAAAATAGATACGACAAAGCGTCCAAGTAGTCCAATATATCCAAAACTACGTGATGCCATGCATTGTGCTTCATTTATAAGCCTTTACTCAAGGAGCATCAATGATCAGTTTAGAATGATCATTTGAACTGGTCGATCAACTTGACATGTACGCACTAAATTGTCCGAAACTTTTGATTTATAGCTTAGAATGACACGAATCCAGTGCCCACGATAAGCTAGCTTAAGTTTCTATATTGTCAAAATGTTTGAGACAGAAATAGATACGACAAAGCGTACAAGTTGTCCAATCTGTCCCGAAATACAGGATGTCATGCATTATGCTTCATTTATAAGCCTCAACTCAATAAGCACCAATGATTAGTTAAGCATGATTATTGTAACTGCCCAATCAACTTGACATGTCCGCAATAAATCGTCCGTAACTTTTGATTTATTGTTCACAGTGACACGAATCACTTGCCCACGTTAAGGTACCTCAATTTTCTATATTGTGACGAAATTAGAGACAGAAATAGATACGACAAAGCATCCAAGTTATCCAATCTATCCCGAACTGCGTGATGCCATGCATTATACTTCATTTATAAGCGTCAAATCAATAAGCACCAATGATCAGTTAAGAATGATCATTTTAATTTGCCGATCAACTTGACATTTCCGCACTAAATCATCCGTAACTCATTATTTATAGTTTGAAATGACACAAATCCAATGCCCACGTTAAGATAGCTCAATTTTCTATATTGTGACAAAATGAGAGATAGAAATAGATACAACAAAGTGTCCAAGTAATCAAATCTATCAAAAACTGTATGATGCGATGCATAATGCTTCATTTACATGCTTTTACTCAGTGTGCACCAATGATCAGTTTAGAATGATCAAAATAACTGGCTGATAACCTTGACATGATTGCACTAAATCGTCCCTAACTTTTGATTAAGAGCTCGGAATGACACTAATCCAATGACCACGTTAAACTAAATCGAGTTTCAATATTGTGAAAATTTGAAGACAGAAATAGATACGACAAAGCAACCAAGTTATCCAATCTATCCCAAACTGCGTGATTCCATGCATTATACTTGCCGATCATTTTAACTTAACGATCAACTTACATGTATAGTTAAGAATGATCATTTTAACTTGCCGATCAACTTACATGTACACAATAAATCGTGCGTAACATTTTATTTATATATCAAAATGACACAAATCCAATGCCCACATTAAGATAGCTCAATTTCCTCTATTATGACAAAATGAGAGATAGAAATAGATACAACAAAGCGTAAAAGTAATCAAATCTATCCAAAACTGTGTGATGTGATGCGTTATGCTTCATTTATATGCCTTTACACAGTGTGCACCAATGTTCAGTTTAAAATGATCAAAATAACACGCCGATAACCTTGACATGTTTGCACTAAATAGTCCCTAACTTTTGATTAAGAGCTCAGAATGACACGAAACCAATACCCAAGTTAAGGTAGCTCAAGTTTCTATATTGTGAAAAATTTTGAGGCAGAAATAGATACAGTAACCCTCCAAGTTATCCAATCTGTCCCGAACTACGTGATTTCTTGCATTATGCTTCACTTATAACCCTCAACTCAAAAGCACCAATGATCAATTAAGAATGATCATCATAACTGGCCGATCAATTTAACATGTTTTAACTTAATCGTCTCAAACTTTTGATTTAGAGCTCAAAATGACACGAAACCAATGCCCACGTTAAGCTAGCTCAACTTTCTATAATGTAACAAATTTTGAGGCAGTAATAGATACGAAAAAGCAACCAAGTTGTCTAATCTATCCTGAAATGCCTGATGCCATGCATTATGCTTCATTGATATGCCTCAACTCAGTAATCAGCAATGATCAGTTAAGAATGATCATCATAGCTGGCCGATCAACTTGACATATCTGCACTAAATCATCCGTAACGTTTGATTTAGCTCAGAATGACACGAATCCAATTCCCACGTTAAGCTTGCTCAATTTATTATATGGTGATAAAGTTTGAGACAGAAATAGATACGACAAAGAGTACAAGTAATATAATCTATCCAAAACTACGTGTTGCCATGCATTATGCTTCATTTATAAGCCTTTACTAAATGAACATCAATGATCAGTTTAGAATGATCATTTGAGCTGGTCGATCAACTTGACATGTACGCACTAAATTGTCCGAAACTTTTGATTTATAGCTTAGAATGACACGAATCCAGTGCCCACGCTAAGCTAGCTCAAGTTTCTATATTGTGAAAACTTTTGAGACAGAAATAGATACAACAAAGCGTACAAGTTGTCCAATCTGTCCCGAAATACGGGATGTCATGCATTATGCTTCATTTATAAGCCTCAACTCAATAAGCACCAATGATTAGTTAAGCATGATTATTGTAACTGCCCAATCAACTTGACATGTCCGCAATAAATCGTCTGTAACTTTTGATTTATTGTTCACAGTGACACGAATCACTTGCCCACGTTAAGGTACCTCAATTTTCTATATTGTGACGAAATTAGAGACAGAAATAGATACGACAAAGCATCCAAGTTATCCAATCTATCCCGAACTGCGTGATGCCATGCATTATATTTCATTTATAAGCGTGAAATCAATAAGCACCAATGATCAGTTAAGAATGATCATTTTAATTTGCCTATCAACTTGACATTTCTGTAGTAAATCGTCCGTAATTCTTAATTTATAGTTTGAAATTACACAAATCCAATGCCCACGTTAAGATAGCTCAATTTTCTATATTGTGACAAAATGAGAGATAGAAATAGATATGAGAAAGCGTCCAAGTATTCAAATCTATCCAAAACTGTGTGATGCAATGCATAATGTTTCATTTATATGCCTTTACTCAGTGTGCAGCAATGATTAGTTTAGAATGATCAAATGAACTGGCCGATAACCTTGACATGTTTGCACTAAATCGTCCCTAACTTTTGATTAAGAGCTCAGAATGACACTAAACCAATGCCCACGTTAAGCTAGCTCAAGTTTCTATATTGTGACAAATTTTGAGGCAGAAATAGATACAGTAAACCTCCAAATTATCCATTCTGTCCCGAACTACGTGATGTCTTGCATTATGCTTCACTTATAAGTCTGAACTCAAAAGCACCAATGATCAGTTAAGAATGATCATCATAACTGGCCGATCAACTTGACATGTTTTCACTTAATCCTAAAAAACTTTTGATTTAGAGCTCAGAATGACACGAAACCAATGCCCATGTTAAGCTAGCTCAAGTTTCTATAATGTGACAAATTTTGAGGCAGTAATAGATACGACAAAGCAACCAAGTTATCCAATCTATACCGAAATGCGTGATGCCATGCATTATGCTTCATTGATATGCCTGAACTCAGTAATCAGCAATGATCAGTTAAGAATGATCATCATAACTGGCCGATCAACTTGACATATCTGCACTAAATCATCCGTAACGTTTGATTTATAGCTCAGAATAACACGAATCCAATTCCCACGTTAAGCTTGCTCAATTTATTATATTGTGATAAATTTTGAGACAGAAATAGATACGACAAAGAGTACAAGTAACATAATCTATCCAAAACTACGTGATGCCATGCATTGTGCTTCATTTATAAGACTTTACTCAATGAGCATCAATGATCAGTTTAGAATAATCATTTGAACTGGTTGATCAACTTGACATGTACGCACTAAATCGTCCGAAACTTTTGATTTATAGCTTAGAATGACACGAATCCAGTGCCCATGTTAAGCTAGCTCAAATTCTATATTGTGAAAATTTTGATACAGAAATCGATACAAAAAAGCGTACAAATTATCCAATTTGTCCCAAACTGCGTGATGCCGTGCATTATGCTTCATTTATAAGCCTCAACTCAATAAACACCAATGATCAGTTAAGATTGATCATTTTAACTGCCTGATAAACTTGACATGTCTACCTTAATTCGTCCATAACTTTTTATTTATAGTTCAGAGTGACACGAATGTATTTCCGCGTTAAGCTAGCTCAATTTACTATATTGTGACAAAATTTGAGACAGAAATAGATACGAAAAACAATCCAAGTAATTCATTCTACCCCAAACTGTGTGATGCCATGCATTATGCTTCATTTATAAGCCTCAACTCAAGAAGCACTAATGATCAGTTAAAAATGAACATTTTAATAGGCCGAATAACTTGACATGTCAGCACTAAATCGTCCGTAACATATGATTTATAGTTCAGAATGACAAAAATCCAACGCCCACATCAAGGTAGCTCAATTTACAATATTGTGTCAAAATGAGAGATAAAAATAGATACTACAAAGCGTCCAAGTAATCAAATCTATCCAAAACTGCGTGATTCCAAGCATTATGCTTCATTTATAATCCTTTACTCAGTGTGCATCAATGATCTGTTTAGAAAGATCAAATGAACTGGCCGATAACCTTGACATGTTTGGACTAAATCGTCCCTAACTTTGATTTGGAGCTCATAAAGACACGAAACCAATGCCCACGTTAAGCTAGCTCAAGTTTCTATATTGTAACAAATTTTGAGGCTGATATAGATATAACAAACCTCCAAGTTATCCAATCTATCGTAAAAAACGTGATGCCAGCCAATATGCTTCATTTATAAGCCTCAACTCAGTAAACACCAATGATCAGTTAAGAATGATCATTTTAACTGGCCGATCAACTTGACATGTTTTCACTTAATCGTCCAAAAATTTTGATTTATAGCTCAGAATGACACGAATCCAATTCCCACGTTAGGCTTGCACAATTTATTATATTGTGACAAATTTTGAGACAGAAATAGATACGACAATAAGTCCAATTAATCTAATCTATCCTGAAATACGTGATGCCATGCATTATGCTTCATTAATAAGCCTCAACTCAATAAGCACCAATGATCAGTTAAGAATGATCATCTTAACTGGCCGATCAACTTGACATGGCTGCACTAAATTGTCCGTAACTTTTGATTTATAGCTTAGAATGACAGAAATCCAATGCCCACGTTAAGCTTGCTCAATTTAATAAATTGTGACAAATTTTGAAACACAAATAGGTACGACAAAGCATCCAAGTAATCCAATCTATCCAAATTACGTGATGCCATGCATTGTGATTCATTTATAAGTCTTTACTCAATGAGCATCAATGATCAAATTAGAATGATCATTTGAACTGGTCGATCAACTTGACATGTT
>JAEVFF010000009.1:769594-881113 GCA_018901945.1 Pugionium dolabratum | reverse complement strand
AGATAGAAGACAAGTTATGCTGCTCCTAAATTATTAGGAGGGTTTTCTTTTATAGGGGATTCGAAAAAATATGAGAAATGGAAAATTCGAAAATATGAAGATTTGAACAAAAAGGAAACTTTCTTGACAACTATTGCTAGCTGTCCAATTCGAATTCATTTGCTAATTTTCTTATTTTCTTTTTCTTTTCTTTTAATTTAACTTAAATTTAATGGAAATATGATTCTAATAAAAAGGAAATTCGAAATTGTAATGCAAGAATGATTCAGGAACCTAGTGATGCACGTAGGAACTAGATGCACTCGGTATGAACTTAGATGTTATTTTTTTGATTTTCTTGAATGAAACTTAAACTTATGCAATAACAAGAAACAAAACAAGCTAAAGGATAGAAACAACCTGGTTTAGGAGCTTTAAGCTCTAATACCAAAATGATACAAGCCTCGATTCAAGGCTTATATGCGCGTGGGCTGTTTGGAGAAGGTTAGGTGAGAAACTCGACCTTAGACTTCTTGGATAGGGGTTTTGGGTTGGTATTTGATGGAAGGGTGAAGTGAACCACATGAGGGGTGATGAACCTCGTGATAAATCACAAACTTAGAGCTAGGAGGGCTGGTCTCACCTAGGTTCTAAGCGCACAAGATTCTTAGAGAGAAAACTTGTTGGAAGAAAGTTCTACTTTATTAATATCAAAAAGGTTGTCGAACTACAATGCTGGAAGGAGTCTTATTAATATGCTCGACAGCTTGACCTTCTAGGGTCGACTCAAACAAATAAAAGGAAAGTTTACAAAAGTGCACAAAAGGAAAAGATACAAAGTGCATAACCGAAAAATGACCTATTCCTAAAATGTTTTTGACTCAAAAATGTAAAGCAACTAGATCCTACCCTGCAAAACAGAAAGAGGCATATATTCGAATGTAAACTTACCTTAACTCACCTCACGGCCAAGAATGGAAGGTGGCCGTCCTTGTGGCATGCACGCGCCTTGCTCCTAGTCTTCGACTTGGAGTAGGGTTAGGAATCTTTGGGCCCTGACCTCTCTTTCCACTAAAGCCCAAGTCTCTGAAGTCCCTTGCATTGTTGAGAAGCCTTTGGACTCTTCTTTGCACTTCTGGCCCATTGTCCTTAGTCGATCCTCCTCTAGGAGCTTGTCGACCCATAAGCTGAACTTGTGGAAGAGTGCTCTTGATCTGCTCCTTGTCATTGCTCCTGGTGGCACTATTGGTGTGGATACTTCCTCTAGATGCATGTCCTGAAGCTGGTAGCTTATCTGGTCCGAGTTTCCTTGTGTGGAAGTTGAATTGCTCGTGCACTCGACTGGATCAGCTGTACCGGCTGGACTGTGCGAGGTACTGGCCGGAATGCCTTCAGGTCCGGCCAAGTTGATCCCGGAGTTTGTGGCATCACCAAGTGGACCGGCGGTGTCATCCAAGTCCCCACCAAGTGTTGCCTGAAGCTTGGGCCTCTCCGCCGGCAATGCTGGTTGCTCTGGTCTTATTGGTCGAGGGTCCGGCAGTACTGCCTGGGCCGGCAGACGTGCCAAATGGCCCGGCTGTCTCGGGCAAGCTTCCTGGTCGGCCAGTCTGGTCTCCTGGCTGGACATACGACCTGATGTCCTCATCAGAGGAGGAGGCGCAACAAGCAAACAATCGAGAGAAAGCATCAAGAATTGTCCGAGGATCTTTTTCTCTGATTCATAATGTCCCTTTGAGGTAAGATGCTCTTCTTCCTCCAGTTCGAGACATTGAATGAGGTGGCTCTGAACCCAAAGGAAATCATATCTCCTATGAGGGAAATTATCTCCGGGGGAGCAATCAAAACAAGCTTGCAATCCAAGGGTGCAGAAGGCCGGATGGAAAAAAGGGCTCCAAGCAAGCTGGAAATACAAGTGAATAAGACTCTTCAAACAAGGAAGAAAATTGGGAGAAGCCCGTTCAGAGGTTCAAGAATGAAGAGGCAATCGGCTTTGATCTTAAGAGAGGTCAAAAATTATGCGAGCGCAAGCTCGGAGGGGAATAAAGACAAGATACCGCCTTCCTCATAGACGAATCCGCCTAAGGGGAGAAATTCTGAGGGTTATAAGGATCCGATGGTCAAAGAGAGGCCACCGGAGGATGTCTAATGCTTCTTAGTTGGAACTGCGAGGGAGTGGGAAGTTACATGGTAATTCAACAATTGTAGGAATTCCAGAAAAATTTATTCCCGGGGATACTCTTCTTAATGGAAACCAAGCATAACCGGAGCTTCATTTAAGATCTTCAAGTTCACCTAGGTTACGATTTTATTTTTACAGTAGAACCGTCGGGCTCAGTGGAGGTATGGCTTTGTTGGATCTAGCAGATTTTAGTGTTGAAGTTTTATTTTTCGAATAAGAATATCATTGATGTAATGGCAACCACTGATGGTAACAAACTTTTTATCTCTTTTGTTTACGGAAACCCTGTCGCTCGATTTAGAAATGAAGTTTGGGAACGCCTCACTAAAATAAGCTTATCCGGGATGGAATCTTGGTTTATGATCGGTGATTTCAACGAGATTAACAGTAATAATGAAAAAACGGGGAGGGGGGAGGGGGCAGAATCCGACCGGAATCTTCCTTCCTAGATTTTTGTTTGATGCAAGAAAATTGTGGTACAACAGAGTTCCTTTTCAAATGGAATATTCTGTCCTGGGTTGGGAGAAGAGGCTCAAACGTAATCCGACGATGTCGACTCGATAGGGATATAGGTAACGAGACTGGCATAACATCTTCCCCGACACCATGATGGATTATTTAAGTTTCTATGAATCTGATGGGGACATCAGGTCGTATGTCCGGCCAGGAGACTAGACTGGCCGACCAGGAAGCTTGCCCGAGACAGCCGGGCCATTTGGCACGTCTGTCGGCCCAAGCGGTACCACCGGGTCCTCGACCAACAGGACCGGACCGATCAGCATTGCCGGCAGAGAGGTCCAAACCTCCGGCACAACTAGTGGCGACGTGGATGACACTGCCGGTCCCATTGGTGATGCCGCCGTGGATGACACTGTCGGTCCCATTGGTGATGCCGCTGACTCCGGATCAACTTGGCTGGTCCAGAAGGCATTTCGGCCAGCACCTCACACAGTCCAGCCGGTACAGCCGATACAGCCGAGTACACGGGCATTTCAGCTTCTACACAAGGAGACTCGGACCAGATAAGCTACCAGCTTCAAGACATGCATCTAGAGGAAGTCTCTACACCAGTGGTGCCACCAGGAGCAATGAAAAGGAGCAGATCAAGAGCACTCTTCCACAAGTTCAGCTTATGGGTCGACAAGCTCCTAGAGGAAGATCGACTAAGGACAGTGGGCCAGAAGTACAAAGAAGAGTCCAAAGGCTTCTCAACAATGCAAGGAACTTCAGAGACTTGGGCTTTAGTGGCAAGAGAGGTCAGGGTCCAAAGATTCTTAACCCTACTCCAAGTCGAAGACTAGGAGCAAGGCGCGTGCATGCCACAAGGACGGCCACCTTCCATTTATTGGCCATGAGGTAAGTTAAGGTAAGTTTCAATTCGAATATATGCCTCTTTCTGTTTTGCAGGGTAGGATCTAGATGTTTTACATTTTTGAGTCAAGAACATTTTAGGAATAGGTCCTTTTTTCGGTTATGCACTTTTGTATCTTTTCCTTTTGTGCACTTTTGTAAACTTTCCTTTTCTTTATTTGAGTCGACCCTAGAAGGTCAAGCTGTCGAGCATATTAATAAAGCTCCTTCCAGCATTGTAGTTCGACAACCTTTTTGATATTAATAAAGTAGAACTTTCTTCCAACAAGTTTTCTCTCTAAGAATCTTCTGCGCTTAGAATCTAGTTGAGACCAGCCCTCCTAGCTCTAAGTTTATGATTTATCACGAGGTTCATCACCCCTCGTGTGGTTCACTTCACCTTTCCATCGAATACCAACCCAAAAACCCCTATCCAAGAAGTCTAAGGTCGAGTTTCTCACCTAACTTTCTCCAAACAGCCCACGCGCATATAAGCCTTGAATCGAGGCTTGTATCATTTTGGTATCAGAGCTTAAAGCTCCTAAACCAGGTTATTTCTATCCTTTAGTTAGTTTTGTTTCTTGTTCTTGCAATAGTTTAAGTCGCATTCAAGAAAAATAAAAAAATAATCCTAAACTCCAAACCGAGTGCATCTAGCTTCTACGTGTATCACTAGGGCTTAGATTAACTTTTGCATTGCCATTCACGTTTTCCTTTTTGTTCAAATCATATTTCCATTATTTTTAAGTTAAATTAAAAATAAAAGAAAAAGAAAATAGGAAAAATACCAAAAGAATTTGAATTGGACAGCTAGCACAAATTGTAGGAAGTTTCCATTTTTCTAAACTTTCATTTTTTCAGGTTTTACCTTTTCTCAACTTTTTCCTTTTGCAAATTCGAATTCCCCTATAAAAGAAAATCCTCCTAATCCACTTAGGAGCAAATAACTTGTGTTTCTTTCTTGTAGAACAATGGCAGAAGAGAATAGAGATGCAGCCGAGGCCATGATGGCCATGTTCACCACCCTCCAAACGCAACTCGCATCAATAGGCGAGAGGTTGGAGCGCGTGGAGAGGCCTGTGAGATTCCAGGCCATAAGGCACGTGAGAGCTGAGCAAGACCGTGCTGAGGGTCCTGAGCATACTACGACACAGCACAAACAGGAGGAGCCCCAACCAGATGGAGATGAGGACGCACAACCTCATAACTATCACCATAGGCCGAGAGACCTCCACGGGAACCTGAGGCAGAAGGTGATGGCTTCGAGACATATGGACATCACTAGAGACCAAGGATACCTCCTAGACATCATGAGGATGGAGATGAACACGCCTAAAAATGGGTAACTCATCCTGATGTTAAGCTAACACCTCCGAGTTTTGTAGGAAAAGTAGACCCCGAGGCCTACCTAGATTGGGAGAGAAGGATGGATCACATCTTCGATCACTACAACCAACCAGGCCCTAGGAGAGTCTCCATGGCAGTAGCACAACTCACGGACAATGCCCTCATCTGGTGGGATCATGAGGTGTCTGACCGAAGGAGGAAAAGATCGAGGCCCGTGGACTCATGGGTCGACATGAAAGACCTCATGAGACAAAGGTTTGTTCCACCTTATTTTCATAGAGATGTGCAACGACGTTTTCGTACTCTTAAGCAGGGTACCAAATCAGTAGAGGAGTACTATGTGGAGTTTGAGAGACTAAGGAACAGGCTGGAACTCAATGACGATAAGGAAGCTTTGATGGCACAGTTCTTGGATGGACTACAAGAAAGAATCAGCCGCAAGGTGAAAAGGCAAATCTACAATGACTTCAAGGACTTGTTCCACCTATCTGTCCAGGCTGAGCAGCACATCAAACGTAAGAGCCAAGAAATCCGAAGCAAGCCTAAGACGCCTTGGGCACTAAGCAACATTCCCAAGCCCGTAGACAAAGGCAAAAGCATAGAGATCGAGTCACGGTTCAAGAGCAAGCCTCCTGAGCTAACCCGTGACCAGAGAGAGCCTGGTAAGTCCTCTAACCCTCAGAGATCACGTGACATCACTTGTTTTAAGTGTAGGGGCCGCAGACACATCTCAAGGGAGTGCCCAAACAACCATGTCATGCTGATCACGGATGCTGGAGAGTATGAATCCCAAGATGAAGAAGACTATAAACCAGAAGGAGAATTGAGTACCCTGATGTGGGGGAAGTGCTGGTCATTAGATGCATTCTCAGTGCAATGGTGGATCCTTCAGAGACCATCCAAAGGGAGAACATCTTCCACAGCCGTTGCACCATCAAGGGCAATGTATGTAACCTCATCATAGATGGTGGTTCTTGCACTAACGTTGCTAGTGCATACATGGTTGATAAGCTAGGTCTAGAGAAGACAAGGCACCCTCGACTATATAAACTGAGATGGCTCGATGACAAAGTGGAACTCAAGATCCATGAGCAAGTCACTGTGCCATTCAGTGTGGGCAAGTACTAAGACCAAGTCGTGTGCAACGTGGTGCCCATGCAAGCTGGCCATCTTCTGCTAGGAAGGCGATGGCAGTTTGACAAAGAGACCAAGCATGATGGCCGAACCAATCTCTACACTTTTGTACATGACAAAAGAAAGTTCAGCTTGGCTCCTCTTACACCTACCCAGGTACACGAGCTACAACTCCAAATGAGTAAGGAAAAGAAACTTATCAAGTCTAATTTTCTTATTCAACCAAGCCATGTCCAGAGAGCTTTAGCCTCGAAGGATTTAATGTTACTAATGGTCTTCAAAGAGATTTTGAGTATAGAACAGGAACAAGTAAAGCTACCTTCTGAAGTAGCAACTCTCCTCAACAAGTTCCAGGACGTGTTCCCAGAGGAGATACCAGCAGGCTTGCCTCCCTTACGTGGCATAGAGCACCATATCGACCTAGTGCCCAGAGCAGCCCTGCCCAACCGGCCAGCCTACCGGATGAGTCCAGAGGAGTCCAAGGAGCCTGAGAAGTAAGTCAAGGAGCTCTTGGAAAAAGACTATGTTCGAGAGAGCCTTAGTCCATGTGCCGTGCCAGTGCTACTAGTGCCCAGGAAGGATGGGACTTGGCGAATGTGCATGGACTGCCGAGCAATCAACATCATCACAGTCAAGTACCAGCATCCGATACCACGGCTTGATGACATGCTAGATGAGCTGAGTGGAGCCACGGTCTAGAGTGGATACCACCAGGTCAGGATGAAGGAAGGTGATGAATGGAAGAGTGCTTTCAAGACAAAGCAAGGGCTCTACGAGTGGACAGTCATACCATTCGGCTTGACTAATGCCCCAAGCACCTTCATGCGCCTTATGAACCAAGCTCTTAGGGCGTACATCCGTAAGTTCGTTGTAGTTTATTTCGATGACATATTAGTTTATAGTAAATGCTTAAGGGATCACCTCACACATCTTGAGTTGGTGCTTAAAACCCTTCGACAAGAAGAGCTTTATGCCAATCTCAAGAAGTGCATCTTTTGTACTGATAAGCTTGTCTTCTTAGGTTTTGTTTTAAGTTCACAGGGCCTATAGGTTGATGAAGAGAAGATTCGAGCCATTCAAGAATGGCCAACACCAAGCAACATCAGCCAAGTGAGGAACGTCTACGGACTGGCCAGCTTCTACAGGAGATTCGTGCCCAACTTCAGCAGTATTGCCTCACCCTTGACGGCAGTAGTGAAGAAGAACATGGGATTCAGCTGGGGAGAAGCTCAGGAGAAGGCATTCCAGGCCTTGAAGGACAACCTTACACATGCACCAGTGCTAGTCCTGCTTCACTTCAACAAGACGTTTGAAGTGGAGTGTGATGCCTCTAGAATAGGCATAGGAGCAGTGCTAACCCAAAAAGGGAGGCCAGTGGCATACTTCAGTGAGAAGCTAGGTGGTGCCTCACTGACCAACCCCACTTACGACAAGGAGCTTTATGCCCTTGTCCGAGCATTGGAGACTTGGCAGCATTACTTGCTGTCCAAGGAGTTTGTGATCCACACTGATCACGAGACTCTCAAACACCTCAGAGGGCAAACAATTCTCAAGAGGAGACATGCCAGGTGGATGGAGTTCATAGAGACCTTCCCGTACATCATCAAGTACAAGAAGGGCAAAGACAATGTGGTAGCCGATGCCCTATCAAGGAGGTTTGCCTTGATATCAACCATGGAGGCAAAGGTCCTAGGATTCGAGCACATCAAGGACCTATACAAGGATGATCCTGACTTTGCTGAGAGCTACAAAGAGTGTGGCACAGGGAGTCATGGCAAGTTTTACATCCATGAGGGATTCTTGTTCCGAGAGAAAAGGTTGTGCATACCACAAGGATCATTGAGGGAGCTTATCATCCGAGAAGCTCATGGAGGAGGACTCATGGGCCACTTTGGTGTCGACAAGACTCTAGCAGTGGTCAAGGAACACTTCTACTGNGAGCACCAGATCGACCTCGTGCCCGGAGCAGCCTTGCCCAACCGGCCAGCCTAACGGATGAGTCCAGAGAAGGATGAGTCCAGAGGAGTCCAAGGAGCCTGAGAAGTAAGTCAAGGAGCTCTTGGAAAAAGACTATGTTCGAGAGAGCCTTAGTCCATGTGCCGTGCCAGTGCTACTAGTGCCCAAGAAGGATGGGACTTGGCGAATGTGCGTGGACTGCCGAGCAATCAACAACATCACAGTCAAGTACCAGCATCCGATACCACGGCTGGATGACATGCTAGATGAGCTGAGTGGAGTCATGGTCTTCTCCAAGATAGACCTCAAGAGTGGATACCACCAGGTCAGGATGAAGGAAGGTGATGAATGGAAGACTGCTTTCAAGACAAAGCAAGGGCTCTACGAGTGGACAGTCATACCATTCGGCTTGACTAATGCCCCAAGCACCTTCATGCGCCTTATGAACCAAGCTCTTAGGGCGTACATCCGTAAGTTCGTTGTAGTTTATTTCGATGACATATTAGTTTATAGTAAATGCTTAAGGGATCACCTCACACATCTTGAGTTGGTGCTTAAAACCCTTCGACAAGAAGAGCTTTATGCCAATCTCAAGAAGTGCATCTTTTGTACTGATAAGCTTGTCTTCTTAGGTTTTGTTTTAAGTTCACAGGGCCTATAGGTTGATGAAGAGAAGATTCGAGCCATTCAAGAATGGCCAACACCAAGCAACATCAGCCAAGTGAGGAACGTCTACGGACTGGCCAGCTTCTACAGGAGATTCGTGCCCAACTTCAGCAGTATTGCCTCACCCTTGACGGCAGTAGTGAAGAAGAACATGGGATTCAGCTGGGGAGAAGCTCAGGAGAAGGCATTCCAGGCCTTGAAGGACAACCTTACACATGCACCAGTGCTAGTCCTGCTTCACTTCAACAAGACGTTTGAAGTGGAGTGTGATGCCTCTAGAATAGGCATAGGAGCAGTGCTAACCCAAAAAGGGAGGCCAGTGGCATACTTCAGTGAGAAGCTAGGTGGTGCCTCACTGACCAACCCCACTTACGACAAGGAGCTTTATGCCCTTGTCCGAGCATTGGAGACTTGGCAGCATTACTTGCTGTCCAAGGAGTTTGTGATCCACACTGATCACGAGACTCTCAAATACCTCAGAGGGCAAACCAATCTCAAGAGGAGACATGCCAGGTGGATGGAGTTCATAGAGACCTTCCCGTACGTCATCAAGTACAAGAAGGGCAAAGACAATGTGGTAGCCGATGCACTATTAAGGAGGTTTGCCTTGATATCCACCATGGAGGCAAAGGTCCTAGGATTCGAGCACATCAAGGACCTATACAAGGATGATCCTGACTTTGCTGAGAGCTACAAAGAGTGTGGTACAGGGAGTGATGACAAATTTTACATCCATGAGGGATTCTTGTTCCGAGAGAAAATGTTGTGCATAACACAAGGATCACTACGAGAGCTTATCATCCGAGAAGCTCATGGAAGAGGACTCATGGGCCACTTTGGTGTCGACAAGACTTTAGGAGTGGTCAAGGAACACTTCTACTGGTCACACATCAAAAGGTCTGTAGAAGCCCATTGTGCAAGGTGCATCACTTGCAAAAAGGCGAAGTCCCGAGTGCACCCTCACGGATTGTATCTCCCACTGCCCATACCTACACATCCATGGGTAGACATCTCAATGGACTTCGTTCTAGGTCTGTCCAAGATCAACAACAAGGATGCAATCTTTGTAGTGGTGGACATATTCTCCAAGATGGCACACTTCATTCCGTGTGCCAATGTCAATGATGCCACGCAAACAGCCAAACTGTTTTTCAGGGAGATAGTAGGGCTTCATGGAGTGCCAAGGACCATCGTGTCAGACAGGGACACCAAGTTCCTCAGCCATTTCTGGAGGATCCTTTGGAGGAAGCTAGGCACGAAGCTACTCTTCTCTACCACCTGCCATCCTCAAACCGATGGCGAAACTGAAATTGTCAATCGGACACTATCAACTCTTCTCAGGACTACACTAGCGAAGAACCTCAAGACTTGGGTGGGGTGCCTGCCATTCATAGAGTTCGCTTACAACCGAACCGTGCACTCAGCAACCAAGAAGACACCATTTGAAGTAGTATACGGCTTCAACCCTCTCACCCCATTAGAGCAAACACCACTGCCACCAGCAGAAATGACCAACCTCAACGGAGCATCCAAGGCAGAGTTCATAAGGAAGTTACACCAGAAGGTAGCAGAGAACTTGGAGAAGAGGACCGGGTAGTACGTGACTCATGCTAACAAAGGAAGAAAGGAGGTGATCTTTCAACCAGGCGGTTGGGTGTGGCTACACCTACGGTAGGAGAGGTTCCCCAACCTAGGGAGTTCCAAGCTACCACCAAGAGGAGATGGACCATTCAGAGTGCTGGAGAGGATCAACAACAACGTCTACCGAATCGAGCTCCCAGGTGAGTTTAATGTGTCCAACACGTTCAACGTAACTGACTTAGCCCCTTTCCATGCAGATGAACCAGTTTTGACGTCAAAACCTACTGAAGAAGGAGGGGATGATGCGGAAATCAGGTCGTATGTCCAGCCAAGAGACCAGACTGGCTGACCAGGAAGCTTGCTCGAGACAGCCGGGCCATTTGGCACGTCTGCCAGCCCAAGCGGTACCGCCGGGCCCTCGACCAACAGGACCGGACCGATCAGCATTGCCGGCGGAGAGGCCCAAACCTCTGGCACAATTGGTGGTGACGTGGATGACACCGCCAGTCCCATTGGTGATGCCGCCGACTCCGGGATCAACTTGGCCGGTCCAGAAGGCATTCCGGCCAGCGCCTCGCACAGTCCAGCCGGTACAGCCGATCCAGCCGAGTACACGG
The DNA here is from genome assembly GCA_018901945.1 of Pugionium dolabratum. Taxonomy (NCBI): domain Eukaryota; kingdom Viridiplantae; phylum Streptophyta; class Magnoliopsida; order Brassicales; family Brassicaceae; genus Pugionium; species Pugionium dolabratum. Next base: position 870,304 of record JAEVFF010000009.1, on the reverse strand, counting down.
GCATTTCAGCATCTACACAAGGAGACTCGGATAAGATAAGCTACCAACTTCAGGACATGCATCTAGAGGAAGTCTCTACACCAGTGGTGCCACCAGGAGCAATGACAAGGAGCAGATCAAGAGCACTCTTCCACAAGTTCAGCATTATGGGTCGACAAGCTCTTAGAGGAAGATCGACTAAGGACTGTGGGCCAAAAGTGCAAAGAAGAGTCCAAAAGCTTCTCAACAATGCAAGGGACTTCAGAGACTTGAGCTTTAGTGGCAAGAGAGGTCAGGGCCCAAAGATTCCTAATCCTACTCCAAGTCGAAGACTAGGAGCACGGCGCGTGCATGCCACAAGGACGGCCACCTTCCATTTCTTGGCCGTGAGGTAAGAAAGGTAAGCTTTCAATTCAAATTTATGCCTCTTTCTATTTTGCAGGGTAGGATCTAGATTGTTTACATTTTTGAGTCAAAGATATTTTAGGAATAGGTCCTTTTTTCGGTTATGCACTTTTGTACATTTTCCATTTGTGCACTTTTGTAAACTTTCCTTTTCTTTCTTTGAGTCGACCCTAGAAGGTCAAACTGTCGAACATATTAATAAGGCTCCTTCCAGCATTGTAGTTCGCCAACCTTTTTGATATTAATAAAGTAGAACTTTTTTCCAACAAGCTTTCTCTCAGAAGAGACTTGTGCGCTTAGAATCTAGTCGAGACCAGCCCTCCTAGCTCTAAGTTTGTGATTTATCACGAGGTTCATCACCTCTCGTGTGGTTTACCTCACCCTTCCATCCAATACCAAACCAAAAACCCCTATCCAAGAAGTCTAAGGTCGAGTTTCTCACCTAACCTTCTCCAAACAGCCCACGCGTATATAAGCCTTGAATCGAGGCTTATATCAGAATCTGACCAGCGTCCTGTCTAGGTCCATAGTCTACCCCTTCTTGAGAAGAATGGGCATTGTTTCCGGTCTGACAAGCGCTGGCTTACCAAAAAAAACTTTATGAACGTAGTTAAAGAAGGATGGCACCAAATTGACGAATCAAAGGATGTCCCAATCCACGTTCGTATTAAAAAAATGTCACAGATGGATATCTTGATGGCGTCAGAATGAAAAGCTGGATTCATCCCAGGCTATAGACGGCTTAAAAGGAAAACTTGAGCAAGCTCAATCCAACGATTCAGTTTCACCCGAAGAGATTGCCAAGATAAAACAAGAGTTGTGCGGTGCTATGAACGAAGAAGAGGTCTTCTGGCAGCAAAAATTTCGTGCTCTTTGGCTTAAGGAAGGAGACCATAATACAAAATTCTTCCGTGCATCTACAAAACACTGCCAAGCAAGGAACCGTATTATAGGACTACTGAACAAAATCGGTGATTAGGTCGAGGAGGAATCCAAACTCGAACAGATAGCCCAGGAATACTTCTAAGAGTTGTTCTCATCCTCTTCGGTTTCAGATTTAGAGACACCCTTGGCCCATTTTAGTCCCTGCCTCTCAAATGAGATGAATAATCGGTTGATCAAGGAAGTGTCAAAGGAAGACGTAAAAGAGGCCATGTTCTTGATGCATCTTGAAAAAGCTCCTGGCTTGGATGGTATGACTGCACTCTTTTTCCAAAAATCTTGTCATCTGTTGGGAGATCATCTAGTGATAACCATTAATAAATTCATGGCCAACGGGCAGATGAACCCTATCCTCAATGAGACAAACATTTGTCTCATACCAAAAACAGATAACCCCCCCCCTCCCCCCCCCATGATGTATGATATTCGATCCATCACCCTGTGTAATGTTTGCTATAAAATCTTATTAAAGGTCTTGAGTTACAGAGTGAAGGAAATATTAACTCATCTAATTTCGAAAACTTAATCTGCCTTCTTAACAGCAAATTCCATCTCTGACAACATCCATATTGCTTAAAAGGTCTTCCACGCACTGCGCTCAAAACTGAACTACCAGACCGGATATCTGGCGATCAAGACACGCATGAGAAAATATTGTGACAGAGTAGAGTGGGGGTTCTTAACATCCCTAATGGAAAATATGGGATTCATCATAAAGTGGATTGACTGGATTATGAACTGTGTTAACACGGTTTCATACCAGATGCTAATTAATGGTTCCCCAAAAGGGCGCATAATCCCAAGTCGAGGCATGCGACAAGGGGACTCCCTATCGCCATACCTATTCATCATATGCATAGAAGTCCTTATTACGATTATGCAAGGGGCACATGTCTCAAAAGATATATTCGGAATTCATGTGGCTACCCCCAAGCCCATCAATTTCCCACCTGCTTTTCGCAGATGATAGCTTGTTCTTCTGCAAGGCTTCAATCAACCAGATCAGTGCGCTATCTAATATCTTGTCTGTTTACTGCAATGCATCAAGAAAACAAATAAATTCTGATAATTCTACAATTACCTTTGGTAAGAAGGTCCCAATGAATACCTAATTAGCTATCAATAATAAGCTGGGGATTGCACAAGAGAGAGGAGTATGAAGATATCTGGGCATCCTAGAAGAACTCAAGGGGTCAAAAACCCAAGTATTTGCCTATATCAGAAATCGGATCCAATAGAAAATTAATGGATGATCTACAAGGTTCCTCTCCAAAAGAGGAAAAAAGGTTATGATAAAAAAGCAGTGGCTATACCGACCTGATTTTATTTCTGGGCAACATTTTCTACAAATACATAAAAGAATTGAATAAAATTGTTTTACTTAATGAAAAAAAACAAAGCAATACATACAAATTAAACATTGGACAACAATTAGTATAATTTAGTATGATCCATTAAAGAATTGAAATTAACTTTAGCTTCTAAAGTTTATCAAATCTAGGAGAGAACATGCAAAAACTAACAGAAAATTATGAAAAACACATATAATTTTGTTAAGAGAAAAAAAGAAGAAAAGTAAGAGAAAATACAAAAGAAAATTTACATGAATAAGAATACAAAATAGCAAATATCCACAATTAAGTATTTTAAAGTTAAAAATGTTAATGAAAAATCAGATTTGGAGTTTTGGGAGGAATGAAAGAATAAGAAGATGAAAAGAACTTCTCAATGGCAAAAACAAATAAAGGAAATTAGGTTTCTTAAAAATGAATAAATGTTGACATAATTTGTCTCCTATATTATATTAAAAGAAATTAAGATTATGAAAAAACAGAAATAAAATCATAATAAGATTTAGTATTAATGGTTAATATTTAGTATTAATGGTTAATGAGATTTTTGAACAATCAATTAATAATTTGTCAAAAAATTATGTAAAACACGATAGTGTTAGTTTTCAATTAATAAATACAAACAATTAACTAAAAGGAAAAAAGTAAAAAATAAAAATTTGGGGTTTGAACCCAGCCTTTATTAAAACCGTCTAATATTCCTAACCATTGTATCAAAGAGATTTATTCACACATGATGCCTATTAAAATTTATATTTTTCTGCGTCAATAGCCCTTGCTTCACATGCTTTAGGTCAGGCCGGCCTTGGTTATGTGTTATACTTTCTTGTTACTGAGATGATTTCTTAACAATTTTCTTATACTTATTTGATGAATGTTTTGTGTTTGTTTGAGTGTTTATTTTGAGTCAATTAACGAGTTCAGGTTCAGGAATTGAACCTTATGTCTTGTCGAGATTAACTCGGAATTCAATAGAAATACTTTGCTCAAAACGAGCCTTTTGTTTTTACAATGATAACTCTCTTTTAGGTGTACTATCAAATCTCACCTAAAACGACTTTGAACAAGCTCAAAACGCCCTTGACTTGTTACACTAGCCTCACACGTTTATAAGATTGCACACAATCTTGGAACACCTCACCAAACCCCTTTTACCCCTTTAGTTTTGCCTTCTCTTTTAGAAACTCAAAACCCTTGAATAAAAGCTCTCTGTTGTGAATGTTGAGTTGCCACAATGTTTTGCCTCCTTATTTATCATTGCTGGTTCATGCAAAATCCTAGATACAACTTCCTTTTTTCTCATAATTCTCATATCTCCTTTTATTGTAAAGTTTTCTTATTTTTTGCACAAGAATAAGAACCTCCTTTAAAACTTCGTATTTGCTTCCTTTTTGCACACTTCTCCTCTTAATCCAGGCCTGTTAGGTTATTCTAGATTGGGTTTCACAAAATCCAGCTTCTTCCTTTTTTCTCTAGGTCATTGCATGATGTCTTGACTCACTCTCTTGTACTACTTCCCAATTAGCTCAAGGATGTTTGCAACCTACTACATCTTCCGTCTCCCTTTTTTTGACTTGTGTGCCTCACAAGCACCTAAACAGAAGACTCATACCATGAAAACACAAAAACAAAACACATACCAAACAACAGGCACAAAGCTTCAATCGAGTTAATCATGAAAATTCAATTTCTTTTAGAGATATCCAAAATACTTGGTTTAGAAAACGACATGAGTTGTTTATAAGCACAAATCTCCCCCATGATCAAAATTCTCCCCCATGATTCTAGCCATCTTAGTTATCATAGCAGACACTTATAGAAAAAGTCTAGTCATCATAACTACTACAACAATGAGAGTTCAAAAGACTTGTTTTAACACAAACTGGTACACTATCAGAATGACTCAAAATCAGTATCAAAATCCTCTTCTCCCCATGCTTGTGAGCACATAAGTTAAAAAAAGATATTAGTTAAAACACAAGAGAAACTGAGCATTAACACAATACCTTTGAAGACATGTTGAAGCTGACAAACAACATCACCAAGAGCTGATAGTGCAGCAACAGTGTCAGCAAGCCCGTCACAAAACTCAGCCCAAGAATGCTTGCCTCCTTCAGTCATAAGGTCAGCCATTGCATCAAGATTCCTTAACAAGCTCACTATATCAACCAATGAAAAAGATCCTCCTTACAAGCTCACAGTATCAACCACTTAACAACAGATTAGTAGTACAGCCTCAAGCACAACACAAGAGAAAAACAACCACATACAATATCCAACGCTATGAGGAACCAACTGGCGTGGTTGTCACATACATCACCAAGCAACTGGTGACTGAATCAAACAAGAAACATAAAGCAAGAATATGCCACACAAGTATACAACGAGATTGCTCAACATGACTCTAACCGATTTTGTACCAGATCAAGATAACATACTCTGCTTGGCCTGATTCGTAATGTCTGGTGGTCACTGCTACTGTGAATAGCTTTCACACTATCATGTATCTATCATGCACTGAGTTAGTTTTCAACTTTTGTTCAAGGAGTGACAAAAGACTGAGATACAAAGTTTGAGATTTTTGTTCTCCTGTTTGACTTTCTTTTTCTTGTTTTCTTTTCTTTTGTTCTCCATATTTTTTTTCTTTGTTTTTTTTCCTGCCATTTTTTTTGTAACAGCAGGTGAGACAGCTCCATCACTTGATTTCTCAGGAGCAGATCTATGATACGTTACTCCATGAAACCTATATTGATAGTCAGAGATGACAACATGATATGTAGCTCTTTTTCACGAAGTGAGTGATCCAGACTAAATCAAAACTTTATCTGCTTCTTGATCAGCACACAATCTAGCCGTACAGGCTTTAGAGCAGAGTCATATCTCGCAAACACCAATTGCATTTCTTAAAGTGATAAAACGAGTAAAATCTAATGGTTTTGTAAATAAATCAGCCACTTGCAAATCAGTGACAATGTGTTCAACCACTATCTGTTTCTCCTCCACTAGATCGCGGATAAAGTGGTGTCGAATATCGATGTGGTTTGTGCGCGAGTGCTGTACGGGATTCCTTGATATACTTATAGCACTTTTGTTGTCGTAGTGAACTAGAAGGGGACCTGAATCAATTTGATAATCTGTAGATATTTGCTTCATTCATAGAAGTTGTGAGCAACAACTATCCAAGACGATATATTCTGCCTTTGCTGTAGAGAGTGACACAAAATTCTGCTTTTTGCTCATCCATGCGATTAGATTGTTTCCAAGAAAGAAATAACCTCCGCTTGTGCTTTTTCTATCATCCACACTTTCTGCCCAGTCAGCGTCACAATATCCCACAAGGTTTTTGTTCAACCCTTTAGAATACCAAATACCAAGGTTGGTTGTCCCTTTGACGTATTTGATGATCATCTTTACTGCCTCCAGATGTGACTACTTTGGTGCAGCTTGATATCTTGCACATATGCCAACACTCAAACATAAATCTGGTTGGCTAGCTGTAAGGTACAGAAGACTACCAATCATGCCTCTGTATGATTTTGCATCAACCTCCTTTCTTTTAGCATCTCTTGACCGTTTGAGCGTAGTGCTCATAGGAGTATTAGCTTCCTTGCTATGATCAAGCTTGAAACTTTGTATAAGGTCTTGGCATACGTGCTTTGAGAGATGAATATACCTTCTTCCATTTGAGTAATATGCAATCCCATAAAGTACTTCAGTTCACCAACCATACTCATTTCAAACTCTTGAGTCATATCCTGCACAAATTGATCCATCAACTGTTGTGATGTACTGCCAAAGATGATATCATCAACATAAATCTGAACAATCATGATGTGGTTGTTCTATGTCAGAATGAAGAGGGATTTGTCCACACTTCCCCAGGCGTAACGCTTTGTGATTAAAAAGTGTGTCAGTCGCTCGTACCATGCACGCGAGGCCTGCTTCAGTCCATACAACGCCCTATTCAGTTTGTACACGTGATTGAGTTTCACTGGGTCTTCGAATCTCTTAGGCTGCTCGACATACACCTTTTCTTGTAGTATCCCATTTAGAAAATCACTCTTCACATCCATCTGATAGACTGTGAAATTCATGATACATGTCATACCTAGGAATAGCCTGATAGACTCGAGATGAGCCACTAGAGCAAAGGTTTCTTCAAAATCAACTCCCTCAATATGAGAATAACCTTAAGCTACAAGTCTAGCCTTTTTCTGTACCACAACTCCATTCTCATCAATCTTGTTCTTGAAAATCCAGTTTGTGCCAACCACATTTACTCCATCAGGTCGTGAAACCAACTCTCATACATCATTTCGCACAAACGGTTCTAGTTCTTCTTCCATCGCCACAATCCAGAATTCATTTTTAAGTGCCTGAACATGTGATTTTGATTCAAGAACTGAGACAAAGCTAGCGAATCGTACCATTTCTCTAAAATTGATTTTCACACCTCGAGTTTTCCTTCAATCCATCACACTTCCAATGACATCAGATGATGAATGGTTTCTGTGAACTTTTTGATCTAAGCTTTGTTCTACGGGATCTTGGTTTGAGTTACTGTGATCTTTTAAGCTACTTAATTCCTCTATTGTAGTGATTTGTTCCTTACTGTTCATCTCTGATTGATCCGTATCACTGTCAAAATTTCTTTCATCCCATTTCATGAAAGACTGGTCGTCAAACACCACATTAACAGATTCTATAATCACACACGATCGCATGTTGTAGACTCTAAAAGCAGAGCTACTTCCTGAGTAATTCAGAAACATCCCTTCATCACTTCACGAATCAAACTTTCCTAGATGGTCTTTGTCATTGAGAATGTAACATATGCATCCAAGAACATGAAAGTAACTCAGGTTTGATATTTTTCCTTTCCACAATTCATATGTAGTCTTTGTTGTTCCCTTCCTGACGTATACTCTGTTGACTGTGTAGCATGCCGTATTGATCACTTCTGCCAAAAATCTTACAGGAACGTTATTTCCATGAATCATGGCTCAAGCCATCTCCTGAAGTGTTCTATTCTTCCTCTCAACCACCCCATTCTGCTAAGGAGTCCTTGGAGCAGAAAATTGATGAGCTATTCCATGATTTTCACAAAACATCTTCATAATATCATTTTGAAACTCTCCACCATGATCGCTCCGCGCTCTCTTGATGCTTCCCTTCTCATTTATCCACTGGAGTGTCCATATCTTGAAACTGTCTGATGTTTCTGATTTTTCCCGAATGAAGCAAACCCACGTGAACCTGGAGTAATCATTCACAAGCACAAAAACATAAATTTTACCACCCAAACTCTCAACTTGCATTGGCCCCATCAAATCCATGTGAACTAACTCCAATAATGCTTTGGTTTGAACGTCAGAAACCTTCTTATGTTGAACTTTGACTTGTTTTTCCTTGTTGCATGGTCCACAAATCATACGATATTCTCCTTTGATTTTGGATACTCCTCGTACTATCTCATTTTTAACTAGAGAAGTTAAATTTCGAATATTCATATGACCCAGTCGTTGATGCAAGAAGTGCAGATCATCCCTTACACTGAAGCATTTGATCATATTCTCCCATACATATCAGTTATTTCCTAATTGAACTCCTTTCAACGAACCTTCTTCATTCTGATTTACTACCTTACAGTCTGTACTAGTGAAGGTTACTGTGAGTCCTTCATCACAGAGTTGACTCATACTGATCAGATTGGCTTTGAGACCTTTAGTAAGATAGACATTGTCCAATTCAGATAACCCATTACATGTTTTACCTTTCCCTTGTATAACTCCACGACATGCATCACCAAAGGTCACTTTTCCTCCCTTAATTTGCTTAACTTCTTGTAATTTGCTTGTTGAACCTGTCATGAGACATGAACATCCACTATCGAAATACCAAGGGCCAACTTCATCATATTTTCCTGCAACCAGAGCCATATTACTGTGATAATTTTCCTCTGATGCACTCCCTGATGTACTCTTTGTTGCACTTCCTGATGTATTCTATGCTGCACTTCTACTCATTTTCTCCTGAACATCAGATTTCTTCACCCATATTTGATTTCGCACACCATTCCACGTGAATCTCCCTTGATTCCTGATTCTCTTGATTCTTCTCATGTATTTGTAACAATAAACTTTGATGTGCCCCGCTTTTCCACAGAAGTAACAATGAATTCTGCGTGTTGACCTACTTTTTGGTGCATCAGCCAATTGACGATACTGATTAGCTGACACAAAACGACTTTCTCCAAGATAGTTCTCCTCTCTTCCACTGTACCCCAATCCCATGTGGGAGTTCATGGTCCTTCCATAGCTTAAAATCTGATCCAGTTGTCTACTACCAGCAAACATGTGAGTCTTTTTGTGTTGCTGATTAAGTTCTAATTGGAGTCGAGTTGATAACTCTTTTTCAAACTAAAGCTCTTTTTCCAGTTGCTCGTAGTTGAATGTCAGTGTTAGCTTTTCCCTTGTTGTTGTCAAGCCTTCCTGATTTATCTTCCTTTCAGCTTCAAGGTCACTTTGCAGTGACTCGACCAGTGTTTCAAGTCGTTTTTTCTCCTTAGTTAAGACTGAATTTTCTCTTTCAAGCCTGATAAGTGTCTCACGAACCTCCATGTAACTTTCTATCAGTTTGACTTCGTCATCCTCATCATTTGATTCTTGTTCAATGATTCCCACAAAATTATTCACTTCATCTTCAGCAGCATCATCTGAGTGATCTTCTGCCAACATAAATTTTTCTCTCCTTGATTTTTGCTTGTTCACACATTCTTCCAGAGTATAACCGATACCTTTGCATTTGAAGAATATTAACTCTCTTCTCTTAACAGTGGGACATTCGGCTTTGAGATGACCAAATCCCTTGCATTCATGGCATTCTATATCGAGTTTCTTTATTGTTTTATCTACTTCACCATACTTCTTGATGGAATCAAATTTTCTTGAACTGTCGTCTTGTTCCATCTACCTTAGTACACGACCAAACCTTCGTACTAACAGACTCATGGAGTCTTCTCCATCAGACTCATCTGCCTGTGCTGCAGATGCACTAAAAGCCAAACTTTTTGGCTTTTTAACTCCTTCAAGCTTTAACTCAGGAGCTTGTAGCATCCCAACCACTTCAGCAAAGCTAATTTCATCAAGATTTTAGGATACAGTAAGCACTGATTTATATGCCATGAATTTTTCTGGTAGGCACCTCAGAAAATTTTTGATCAACTTGGTGTCTTTATATTTCTTACCAAACGTTGATGCTTCTTGTGCCATCGAGCTCAACTTCGAGCTAAAATCTGAGATAGACTCGTGATCTTCCATTCTCTGATTCTCAAATCTGGAAGCCACTAGATCCTTTCGTGAGCTATGAACTTTCTTGGTTCCTTCAAAATGGGTTTGCAGAGTGTCCCACGCCTTTTTTGCAGTTTCACACCATTGAATCAGTTCAAAGGTTTTTTTTATACACTATAGTGTATCGCAGTAAGTGCCCTTGAGTTAAACTTGACCTCTTGAGTTCCTTCTCTGTCCAGTCTTCCTTAGGTTTCACGCTTACATCCTTGATCGTGGGTTCTTCCCATTGAACAAGAACAACCTTCCAGGCTAACACATCTATGCCCCGAATCAAGGACTTCATCCTTGCCTTCCAGAAGCTATAATTTCCCGAATCTAGTATCACCCTCGAGCTGTTAACTAGATTTGTATAACTTTACATTTTTTCTCCAAAATCACACTTGTATATAACCCGAAAAGTGCCCGCTCTGATACCAATTGGAAATGCAAAAGCTAATAGAAATAGAAAACTATGTCAAGTAGTGATACAACGACTACTACAATACGTGTCTTTACTAGAAAATCTTTTAGGTGCACTCTCAAGTCTCACCTAAAACGACCTTGAACAAGCTCAAGACGCCCTTGACTTGTTACACTAGCCTCACACGTTCACAAGGTTGCACACAATCTTGGAACACCTCACCAAACCCCTTTTACCCCTTTAGTTTTGTCTTCTCTCTTAGAAACCCAAAAATCTTGAATAAAATCTCTCTCTTGTGAGTGTTGAGTTGCCACAATGTTCTGCCTCCTTATTTATCCTTGTTGGTTCGTGCAAAACCCTAGATACAACTTACTTTTTTCTCATAATTCTCATATCTCATTTTATTGTAAAGTTTCCTTATTCTTTGCACAAGAATAAGAACCTCCTTTAAGACTTCGAATTTGCTTCTTTTTTGCACACTTGTGCTCTTAATCCATGCCTGTTAGGTCATTTTTGATGGGTTTAACGAAATACAGTTTTTTTCTTTTTCTCTAGGTCATTTGCATGATGTATTGACTCACTCTTTTGTACTATTTCTTAGTTAGCTCAAGGATATTTGTAACCTACTGCATTTTCAAACTCTTCTTCAAAAAACAGCAATGGTGAAGACGACATTCTCATTTGGGCTTCGTCATTTTTCTGGCCGAAAATGCGTTTAATGAACCAAACCGGTCCAAAAGAATGTTGTTGAGCCATTACCGGTTCAACATTATGGTTAGCTCTTGGTAGATTAGATTTATCATGTTGTCCTAACTAGATTTTACCATGCAAATATGTCAATCTCTTTTGACACTTCAGGTGTAGGACCAATTTTATGGTAGTTGAATTGACTAGTACAATGTGATGTGGTCGAGAGTAAGGGTATAACAGTTTTGCTTCTGTTTAGCACTAATGAAACAACATGTTATGAAATTGCAGTATTGACGTTTCTCCATCTTCAGACTTTAACAACTTAAGCTTGTTGCAAGTGACTGATATTATTATCCGAAACTAAGAAATTTGGTAGGTAGAACCAACATTCTTCAAATCGAGTGATATAAATTTATAATAAACTATACCACACAAAGTCCTAAAGGATGCTTTCTTTTGTTCGTTTGGGTGCGTAACAATCTTATTGTAACTCTTGAAGCTGTCAATGACGTTTATCAGCCGATAACATGTTGTTGCATCCACTAGCTTGTTGGTGTGAAGTAATGAGAAATGGTATTTAGACAAGCCTTACCGAGGTAGCTTGGATTGATGGTATGAACGAGACTCTCTTGCTCTCCTTTGATTTCCGTTATTTCGCACGGAGTAAAGAATTTGATGGTTTGGTGGAGAGTTGTTATTATAGTTCCTCTGTTACATTCTGCTTGACTTCATCATTGAATTTTACTAGTGTTGTTGATTTTTACGTTAGCGTAGCTTCATCCAAGACCAATTCTTTATAAACTTCCATTGAGAAGACACTCAGTGAGCTTTCATTGTCGATTGGTATCAATGCTACGTAAGACGCTTGCATCATTGATAACCATCTCCTTTGGTGTAGTCCAATTCTTCGTGGGTAGGTAGATACAAATGTTTCTTTTGCAGCTACCAATGTTTCGTTGTATATTTCCATCGTGAATAAGCAAGAACTAATGTTTTGCAGTCGTTTTCTTTGTAGGTAGACATGTGTCACATTGTTAAAACTGTTGGATATTCTTTTCATTACCCCCAAATAATAAACATAATTAAGTATTAGCTCAAAGTAAAATATAAATATAAAAATAAGAAAAATCTAAAATTATGTAGAAAAATGAATTATTTAGAAAATTAGAGAAGGATAACGATTAAGCAGATGAATGGATAAAAATTAGAGAATGTTCTAAAATATTATATTATTTATCCACCAATAGTATAAATAAAAGAAGAGTGTTGTGTGTCATTTGTAATAACAATTTAAGAAAAAAATACTTAAAAGCATGCACAAATAAAAACCACGTTTGTAAAATCTCTTTCTTAATATAAAAGAGTTTTCTTTGTATTACTAATTTATAATATCCGTCTTCATCACACGAAAGTATTATTTGGTAAATATCCCAACAAATGGTATAAGAGCTAGGTTGGCTTAAAATATCAATAACACGTACGTATCAAGATGGAGGCTACGGTTACTATTGAAAGTGACATGTTCAAACTTACGACAGAGAACTGCTCCTATTGGAAGTCGATGATGGAATATCACCTTTATTTCAACGATTTGTACGAGCCCATCACCATGAAAGCTAAGCCGGAAGGAAAGGTTGACAAGACATGAGAGATTTTGAATCGAAAAGCAGTCGTCGTAATTCGTAAGTACATCGATCGAACTCTTTTCAAACATGTTTTTACTTACATCAATGCTTTTTAGTTATGCACAAAACTTGAATCTATGATACAAAAGAAAACACCTCGAAACAAGGCCCTCCTTGTTCGACGGTTTGTAAAGTTGGAGTATAAGGATGGTCAAAGCATGATGGAGCACTTGAATAATTTCAAGGGGCTCGTAAATCAGTTTAACAAGGTCGACATGAAGGTCGAAGACGAGATGCAAGCCCTTTTACTCTCCAGCTCCTTACTAGAGAGTTGGGACACAATAATTGTCACTCTCAGCAATTCAGCACCAGATGGGAAAACTTACCATGGATACCATCAATGATAGTCTTATAAATGAAGAAACCAGGAGGAAAGAACGAGGTTCAGTCACTCAGTCGGAGGCAAACATTATAGATAGACAAAGTAGAGACGAAACACGTGGACACAATAGAAGTCGAGGTCGAGATCAATCTCGAAGACGATCCAAATTGCGTCCTAGAGTTACTTGCTATTACTGTGGAAAGCTAGGTCACCAGAAATCAGAATGTCAGTTTTTCAAGAAAGATCAACATGCGGGTAACATCAAGCCGGATCGATTTAATCCCACAAAAAGGCATGATGACAAGACCACAACCATTGTTGAAGATGAGGATAAGGATGTATATCTCGTTGGAAAATGCAATCTACTAAACATTGCCTCTAATGATACTTCATGGATCATTGACTATGGTGCTTCCTTTAATGTCACCCCCTATAGAAGCTTCTACACAACCTACCAATGTGGTGAATTTGGTAATCTTCAAATGCGAAATCAAGGAAAAAGCAAGATTTTTGGAAAGGAAAATGTCATTCTCACATCAAACACAGGATGTAAGCTTGTTCTTAAAGATGTGAAGCATCTTCCAGACATGCGACTTAATCTCATATCAACTGGAAAGCTTGATGATGATGGTTTGGGAAATCATTTCGGTGAAGGCAAGTGGAAGGTAACCAAAGGAAGTTTGGTCATGGCTCGAGGAAAGAAAGAATGATCATTAATGTGACACAAGCTAAGCTATGGAAGGAGGAAGTAAATTTTGCAAGTGATGACATGGAGATATGGCATCAGAGACTAGCGCATATGAGCGAAAAGGGTTTAGACATCCTTGCTCGGAAGAAACTTCTCCCTGATATGAAAGGTATATCCATTGAACATGTCTTGATTGCTTAGCTGGAAAACAACATAGACTTGCTTTTCAAAGATCTTCCATATCTATGAGGAGAAATCACATTCTTGATCTTTTGCATATCGACGTATGCTCCATGTCTGGGAAATCCATTGGTGGTGGATCATATTTCGTCACCTTCATTGATGACCACTCAAGGAAAGTATGGGTTCACTTGTTGAAATCGAAAAATCAAGCTCTTGATGCTTTCAAGGAGTTTCTAGGTCAAATGGAACAAAGCACGGGCCAAAAACTCAAATGTGTTCGATCAGATAATGGTGGTGAGTATAGAGGTGCATTCGAGGCATTCTGCAAAACTTATGGAATTAGGATAGAAAAGACACCATCTAAGACAGCACAACTAAATGGTATTGCTGAAAGAATGAATCGTACAATTAGAGAAAGAGTTCATTGTATGCTCTCTCTCATGCAAAAACTACCCAAGTCATTTTGGGAAGAAGCGATAAGGACTGCGGTTGACATCATCAACCTTTCACGCAATCAGTTTCCTTGGATGGTGAAATACCCGTGGAAGTCTTTTCCAAAAAGAACGTCTCTTACAACCATTTAAAGGTATTTGGGTCTAGAGCTTTCGTCCATATTGTTAAAGATGAACGAGCTAAATTAGACTCAAAGTCAAAGGAGTGTATCTATTTTGGATCGCCAAGAGACGAATTTGGTTATCGGCTTTGGGATCCGAAAAATAGAAATATCGCCAGAAGTCGGGATATTGTGTTATTTGAGAATCAGACAATCGAAGATATTCAGAGATCGGAAAAATCAAAACAAAGGGTTAGTAAAAATGCAGAACCTCATCAATCGCATAACGAATCAGAAGAAGCAGCTGAGAATGATGATGTTGACCCAGAAAAAGGTGACACTATATCTAATCATAGTAATCATTATACCAAAGAAGAGGGGCATGACGATCTTCCAAAGCATGAACTAAGACGGTCAGCTAGAGGATTAATACCATCTAGAAGATATACTCCAGATGCGTATGTGAACCTTACGGATGAGGAGAAGCCTCAAAGCTATAAGGAGGCCATTGTTGACCGTTATAAAGATGAGTGGTTAAAAGCTATGCAAGAGGAACTGCAATCCTTGCATGAGAATCACACATTCGAGTTGGTGAAGTTACCAAAAGGGAAAAGAGCTCCGAATAACAAATGGGTATATCGGATAAAATCTGAAGATGGAAGCTCAAAGCCAAGATATAAAGCTCCGTTCGTTGTAAAAGGATTCAACTAGAACAAAGGCATATATTTTGAAGAAATTTTCTCTCCAGTTGTAAAGATGTGTTCTATCCGAGTTGTTCTTGGCTTAGCAGCTGTTTTGGACTTGGAGATTGAACAACTTGATGTCAAGACCGCATTCTTGCATGGTGATCTAGAAGAGGAGATCTACGTGGAGCACTCTGAAGGTTTCAAAGCCCCCCAAAAAGAAAATTTTGTGTGTCGACTAAAGAAAAGTCTTTATGGCCTCAAACAAGCCCCAAGACAATAGTACAATAAGTTTGACTCCTTCATGGTGGATCATGACTTCAAAAAAACCATGAATGGCCATTGCGTCTTCATAAAAAGGTACAATGGTGATGAATTTCCCATAACTTTGCTATATGTTGATGACATGCTGATTGTAGGACATGAACGCACCAAGATAAATGCTATAAAGAAAGATTTAAACAAATGTTTTGCAATGAAAAACTTGGGACCAACAAAACAAATTCTTGGGATGAAGATCAGTCGTGATAGATCAAGAAAATTATTGTGGCTATCCCAAAAAAGATATATATTAAAAAGTGTTGGGGAGATTCAACATGCACAAGGCAAAGCCGGTATGTATACTACTTGTTGTGAAGGCACCAGCATCGTGACAACTTCGAGCTAATTCAGGAAGGGGTACATTATCGGATATTTCCTCCATTAGTCCAAATAATGATCATAATTAAGTATTAGCCTAAAGTAAAGTCCAAATATAAGAATAAGAAAAATCTAGAATTATGGAGCAAAAAGGAATTGTCTAAAGAATTAGAGAATGATAAGGATTAACTAGATGAATAGATAAGGATTAGAGAGTGTTCTTGAACCACCTTTGTAAAATCTCTTTCCTAATATAAAAGAGTTCTCTTTCTATTACTAATTTCTAATACCCATCTTCATCACACGAAAGTATTATTGGGTAAATATCCCAACAATCCCCTCTTTCTAAGCAAAAAGTGTTTCTCGCAAATTTTAGTCGGTTACATAGACAATTCTCAGAAATGACACGACGAAAAAGATTTTATTACTCAAAAGATATTGATTTATAACGATGATAAGGTCAGTCATGATGGTATTACGTGAGAGACATTACTATGGTAGGCTGCGTTGATCCGTTGGAGACGATGATCTCATAAACCTCGTTAGTGACCACGATCTCTTCGGTGCGATTGCCTTGTTGATTAAGATGGTCTTGTTGATGTCAATGACCTTATCGATGATGAAAATATCGTTGATGTCAATGGTGATAACCCATCAAAAATGGTTGTATCGTCAATCAATATATCCTTGTGAGGTGACAAATTACAATTTCCAAGGCTTTTGAACCTTTTTATGTCTTGTGTTTTATTGACTTCGTGACTTATTTATTTACACGCGCATATCAACTTTAATTCTGATTGATTCGGGTTTTTTATTGCAATGAATTTGATATGTACCACATTACGGACTTATAAAGTCTGTTAATCTTGCTATAAATATACCTGTACATAATAATATGATATGGGAATAAAGATGATATGGCAATAAAGATGATATGGGAATAAAGATGATATGATGTTGTCAAAAGCAAATTTTAGTTGTTAATTTTTCAAATTATGCGGAAATTATTATTCTTCATGAACCGTGTAAAGAATGTGTATGGTTCATATCTATGATCTAACATATAGAAAGAGCAAGTGAACTAATCAATAATAAAGAGCCATTAAAATTATTCGAAGATAATGTTGCATATGTTACCCAAATCAAATTATATCAAGAGTGATCAGAAAAAACATATTCCTCCGAGATTTTTCTCTTATATCCAAGAACTTGAGAAAATCAAAATCTTGAGAAAATCAAGAATCTTGAGAAAATCAAGAACTTGGTATCGAGTATATTCATTCAAGCGATAATGCAGTAGATTTTCTTACAAAGTGCATTTCCTACAACAACATTTGAAAAATATGTTCAGAATATTGGAATGCGTCATTTGCGAGATTTATAAAGAGAAATACATTCATCTTCTCAAGAAGGGGATTGTGTATCTATATTCTTTTTCTATTGTCATGATTTTTATCCTAATAAGTTTTTTCTTGATAAGTTTTTTAACGAGACAATATGTATTATGTTATAATGATGATGGAAAATCAAAGGAGAGTGTTGTAGATAATTATCCACCACATTACTGACTTATAAAGTCAGTAATCATGCAATAAATATAGATGTACATAATAAGATGACATGGAAATAAAAATTTCTCAAGAGTTCATAATAAAACCTCCACTTCTCTCATATGTAATATTATTTAACACGTTATCAGCACGAGCTTCTACCATCTACCTGAAACTTTGAAACAAGATAAGTTTTCGTTTTATTAATACATGCATATATAATATGGAAGGTTTATTTCCTATAAATTTATAGATGGTCATGCCTCCTAAAAATCCATGGAAGGCTCTTCCTCCTACCAAAAATCTATGGAAAACTCTGTCTCAATATATGGAATGTTTTGTGTCCTAAAAAAGCTATGGAAGACATTCTCTCCTCACTCATATGGAAGACTATACCTCCTGAAATTATTTTAATTTATGTGTTATTATATCCAATAATATTTCAAAATTCTATCATAATTATTTATATAATTATTTTAATTTATGTCATCATTATACCTAAAATGTTTTAAAATTGATCATATATATTTATTAAATTAAAATCTATACCCAAAATTTTACCATACATTTTTTATTAAAAATGATTATAAAAATATTCTTATAAAACTTATGCTTAACACATTTTTTTATTATATGTATACTTATAATGTCAAATTTGGAAAAATTCGATATTGTTGTCCTTGATATATTTGAAAAAACTTGAGATTGCTGCCCTCGATATATCTGGAAAAACTTACATGACACGGATAGTAGCTGCAAAAATACATTTAAAAGCAAAAGATCTTAATGCAAGTTTAGAGTAATCGTGAAACATTTCATCCTTGAAATGTAACCCTGCAAAAACAATATCGAGCAAAGGGATACACTCGTTATTCAGAGTTAATGCAATTTTTCCTTATTGTTGAACAATAATATCGAGGACGTGGACATGGACGATAAAAACGAAGAGGTTTTCGTACCAATGAGTTCAAATTTGGGAAAAGAATATAATCTACGAAAATAAAGTTGGTCACATACCTATCGTACGGTAAAACATACAAGATGAAAATGTTTGTTACAAATGTGGCATGAAAGTATATTGTTCTCGTACCTGTCGTACACCAACACATTTGGCCGATTCTATATCAAGAATCACAAAAATAAAAAGGAAAATAAAATAAAACCAACTTCATCTCGGATGCATCCGAACCTTTTTTCCATGGAAATGCATATCACGATGATGTTGATTTTCTGGTTAATTTCAAGAATATCAAAGAACAAGATAATTTTAATATTATATATATAGTTGTATTTATTTTCCTTCAAAACAAAAACAAAACTTATTGTCTTTTTGAGAGATATATATAATTTTGAATTTTAATAATATGATGTAAAATAGTTTTGTTATAATATAAGTTTATCTAAAAATATTTGTGTTTAACGTCTATTAATGCACTTTTATCAATATTTTTAATCCAAAAAATATATCATTTTGAGAATCAAAATGGAGATATATGTCTAACATCCAGTGCTACAACACACATAATACTTAAAGATTAAAAGTTTTCTCCTATATCAAAATGAAAGATTCCGCCGGAAGCATAAACATCATATTGGGCAATGCAAATATTATCATAGGCTCCAGAAGAGCTAGGCTTTCAATGCCAAAGGGAACAAATTTTGAAATAAATGATACTTTATACTCTCCCAAATCTCATAGAAATTTATTAAGTTTCAAAAAAATCTGTAAAAATTGATATCATATAAAAATGAGCAAAAATAATATGAATATCTTTGCATTACATGGGAACAGAAACAATTGGAAGAATTATGAGTGATGTCTTCTAGATTATATTGCACAAAAGTAAATATGATCGAATCTTATGTTACAGTGAACTAGAAGTTTACTAATACGTTCAAAGTTTGGCATGAAAGACTAGGACATCTTAGATGAGTCATTATAAGAGAAAATGTGCAAAATTCTATTGGCTATCCATTAAAAACCAGAAGATTTTTCAATAACACGAGTTTTCATGTAAAACATGTTCTCAAAGAAAACTCATTACCCGGCTATCACCAGCCAAAGTTAGCAATGAATCTTCTGTATTTTTAGAGATAATACATGGTTATATATGTAGGTCTGTTCACCCACCATACGTACTATTTCGATATTTATGGTTTTGATTGACACATCTAATAGATGATCACATGTGTGTTTATTAACCACATGCAATATTTTTGCAATATTCATTGCCCAAATAATCAGGTTGAGAGTGCAATTTCCTGATTATGTTGTAAAAAACGTAAGATTTGATAACGTTGGTGAATTCACTTCACAAACCTTGAATGATTATTGTATGGCTATAGGAATCGATGTTGAACATCCGATTCTGCATGCTCATACACCAAATGAAATGGTTGAGTCGTTGATCAAACATTAACAACATATTATAGACCATTAACTTTCAAAACAAATCTCTCAATTTCATTATGGGGTCATGCTATATTGAATGCAGCAAAATTGGTCCACATACGACCAAGTGCATATCATGTATATTCCCCATTACAATTGACATCTGGTCAAAAGTTCGATGTATGTCATCTCCGTATTTTTGGATGTACGATTTATGTTCTTATAGTCCCACCACAAAGAACAAAGATGAAGGCCCAAAGAAGATTAAGAACATATATTGGATATACATCACCGAGTATTATTTGATATCTTGAACTGTGAACTCGTGACATGTTTACGGTGTGGTTTGCGTTGTCATTTTAACGAAGATTAATTTTCTACGTTCACTACAAGAAAACTGCTAAAATGCCATTGCATTTTGCGACCACATACGTAGTCGCAAAATTTGCGACCACATTTGCCACAATTTTGCGACCATTTTGCGATTACGGAGATGTAGTCGCAAAGTGGTCGCAAAATTGTGACTAAAACTTGTAGTCGCATATTGGTCGCAATGCACAACTATTAAACGACTAAATTGCGACTACTTTGCGACCACAAGATCAAAATTTGAACTGCAGTCACAAATCAGTCGCAAATAGGGTAAATTCACATTTTTCCTAAGTATTTTTCACATTTACAATTTCTATTTGCATTTTTATTTGATTACTAACCATTATAAGTGACCACATATATACAAAATCATATTTGTATTCATTTAAATTTTAGAGAACATTTGAAATGTATATAAGAGATATAAGGTTAAAGAATTTTGTTAAGTGTTTTAGGTAAATGATTTGTAAATTTGGAAAATTTGGTAAATGTTATTGTTTTCTTATTAATTGAAATTTGTACAACTTATAATCAAGTTATCAATCTTATATAATTTAATTTATTTACCAAAATCATAAAATTTAGGGTTTAGGGTATTATTTGTGACTGATTTGCCACCACTTTGCCACTGCATTGAAATTGTGGTGGCAAATCAGTCACAATTATTACTTGTGGTCACAAATCAGTCGCAAATTTGCCACTGATTTGCGACCACAAGATCAAAATTTGAACTGCAGTCACAAATCAGTCGCAAAATAGCGACTGATTTGCGACCACATAGGGTAAATTCACATTTTCTCTATGTATTTTCCATATTTACAACTTCTATTTATAGTTTTAGGAAAGTACTATCCATTATAAATGACCACATATATAAAAAATCATATTTGTTTTCATTTAAATTTTAGAGAACATTTGAAATGTATATAAGAGATATAAGGTTAAGTAAATGTGTTATATGTTTTAGATAAATGATTTATAAATTTGGTAAATTTGGTAAATGTTGTTGTTTTCTTAGTAATTGAAGTTTATACAACTTATAATCAAGTTATCAATCTTATATAATTCAATTTATTTACCAAAATTAAAAAATTTAGGGTTTAGAGTATTATTTGTGACTGATTTGCCACCATTTTGCCACTGTATTGAGAATGTGGTGGCAAATTAGTCACAATTATTACTTGTGGTCGCAAATTAGTGGCAAATTTGCCACTGATTTGCAACCATATGATTTTATTTGAATAAATTAACCGTGGTCGCAAATCAGTGGCAAATTTGCCACTGATTTGAGACCATAATGTTTTTTTCGAATAAATTAACCGTGGTCGCAAATTAGTGGCAAATTTGCCACTGATTTGCAACCATATGTTTTTATTTGAATAAATTAACCGTGGTCGTAAATCAGTGGCAAATTTGCCACTCATTTGAGACCACAATGTTTTTTTCGAATAAATTAATTGTGGTCGCAAATTAGTGGCAAATTTGCCACTGATTTGCAACCACATATTTTTTCCGAATAAATTAACCTTGGTCGCAAATCAGTGGTAAATTTGCCACTGATTTGCAACCACAATATTTTTTTTGAATAAATTAACTGTGGTTGCAAATTAGTGGCAAATTTGCGAGTGATTTGCAACCACAATGTTTTTTTTTGAATAAATTAACTGTGGTCGCAAATTAGTGGCAAATTTGCCACTGATTTGCAACCATATTTTTTTTCGAATAAATTAACTGTGGTCGCAAATCAGTGGCAAATTTACCACTGATTTGCTACCACGAATTAATTTGGAGGGAGTTTAAAAATTTTCGATTCCCACCAAATTATTTGGTGGTCGCAAATCAGTGGCAAATTTGCCACTGATTTGAGACCACAATGTTTTTTTCCGAACCACATGTTTTTCTTCGAATAAATTAACCGTGGTCGCAAATCAGTGGCAAATTTGCCACTGATTTGCGATCACGAATTAATTTGGAGGGAGTTTGAAAATTTTTGATTCCCACCAAATTATTTGGTGGTCATAAATGAGTCGCAAATTTGCGACTGATTTGCGACCACGTCATTAATTTCGAATTTTGCCACTGATTTGCGACAACATACGTCGTCGCAAAAAAATTCTATAAATACGTGATGGTTTTTCCTCATTTTTCACAATCAAACATTCCTACTTTCTAAAACCTCTCTAAACACTTATAAAATCTCTTCCAATCCAAAAAACCACAAAAACATAAATGGTAAGAAGTGGTAATAATAAAATATAAATATTATTAAAACATAATTATTTGGAAATTAATTTTGAAAAATATTATTAAAAATTATTATTAAAAATTATTTAAAAATTAATTAATATTTATAATATTAATTATATTATTACAAAATTAATTAAAAATTATTGTATTAAAAATTCATAATATTATTAATTAAAAATTAATTAAAAAATATTGTATTAAAAATTCATAATATTATTAATTAAAATTAATTAAAAATTAGTATTAATTAAAATTTTTTTTAATCTAATTTCGTTGTTGTCGCAAATCAGTCGCACTTTTTGCCACTGATTTGCGACAGCGTGTTAACTTTGGTCGCAAATCAGTCACAAAATTTTGTGACTCATTTGCGACTGCTATGGTTCATGTAGTCGCAAATCAGTCACAAAATTTTGTGACTGATTTGCGACTACAGTGGATCATGTAGTCGCAAATCAGTCACAAAATTTTGTGACTGATTTGGGACTGCAGTGATTCTTGTAGTCGCAAATCAGTCACAAAATTTTGTGACTACGGGTTTTGCAACCACATATGTAGTCGCAAAACAGTGGCAAAATTTGTTACGGAAATTCAGTCGTAAAGTAGTTGCAAAAATAGTCATCACCAATTGGTCACAAATGAGTCGCAAATTGAACCACTATTACCGTGGTCGCAAATTGAACCACTATTACCGTGGTCGCAAATCAGTAGCAAATTTGCGATTGATTTGCGACTACATATTTTTGCGACTATGATTTTGCAACTACTTCTGGTGGTCGCAAAGTAGTCGCAATTTTGAGTTTTGCGACCACTTTGCAACCACTTCCGTGGTCGCAAAATGGATGTTTTCTTGTAGTGGTTAGGGGGAGGAATTAAACAAGTGAAAGAAGATATTAAATAGTGTACGCCATCTTTAGTATATCTTGATCTTCCCACAAAATAACATGATATGAAAGTTCAGAAAATTGAACATTTGTAAAATATTGCAAATTAGTTATATAGAGTGACGAAATATACCCATTGTGAATACTCCATTAATAATTAATGTTCTTTTAGAACATATTAATGCCACTAAAGAGAATGAACCCAAAATTCATTTAAAGAGGGGGAGACCAATAGATTCAAAAGATTAAAAAAAATCCACAAGAAAAAGAAGTTGGTAGACCAACATGAAAAAGTTCCTAAAGAGTCTAAAAAACGTCTCGAAAATATTTATGAAAAAGATAGAAAGGAACTATATCAAAAAGAATGTCCAAAAGACATATGTAAGAGGGTTCTTAAAGACCCCGAGAAAACATTTGTTCAAAAGACGAACGTGATATAGAAAATATGAGATTTCCATTAATTATATCTAAAATAGAAAATTATGGGAAAAAAATTAAATAGAGGATATTGGTGGAATGTTTTTCTTCTTTGTATCTAAAAAAAATTGAGAATAAAAATGATGATACATATCCAATGTCTATATCAGATGTCAAAAAAAGATCTCATTAGGAAAAATGGCAAATAGTTAGGAGAAATAAAATATTTTCCTTACAAATAAGAAATATTTTCGGACCTATTGTCACTACACCTGAATATGTCGTGCCACTGGGGTGCAAGTGAATTTTTGTAGGAAAAGAAAATAAAAAAATGAGGTCACGAGAAATATAGCCCACCTTGTGGCACAATGTTTTTTTCAAAGATCAAGAAATAGATTTTGAATAAACTTATTCTGTGGTTATATATACAATTATATTCAGATATTTAATGAGCTTCTTATCCAAAAATTAGAAATAAATTTTATTGATATCGTGACTATATAGGTATATGGAACAATTGATATATATATATATATATATATATATATATATAAAAAATCTGAGAAGTACTCAAGATCCGAGAAAGATCACATATCTATAAAGAATCCAAAGAAATGTATTCATTCAAGTTACATCAATCTGGATTAAATCAATTTGAATGCGGTATAATCGCTATATTTTTTTCTATTAATTGCTTACACACTGATCGATCCCAATTCCACAAGAGATTAGACACACTGACCGAACCTAACTCCACAATTGTTATCCCTTGTAGATTTTATGTAAAATTGGCCAAGTTATGTATGTAACTTTTGCATTCTTTTTTCTATTTGCTTACACACTAATCGATCCCAACTTAACAAAAAATTATACACTCTGATCGATTCCAACTCCACAAAAGACTATACACACTGATCGATCCCAACTTCACAAAAGATTACACACTGATTGAACCTAACTCCACAATTGTTATCCCCTGTGAATTTTTTTTATGTATAGCAAGCAAAACCGACAAAAACAAGGCATATACAATGGAGGTTTACGGGTTTGCTAAAAACAATCTGATTACAAATGATGTAAATATTATAAACTGTTATTATCATGTTCTCCATTCTTTCATTATGTTGTACACTAATGGATATAACATTTATTTTCTCAAAATTGTAGCTGTAATCGAATTATTATGCTTTATTAGTTGGAGTAATGGAAACCGATTCCAAAGTTTGGAAATTGAGTTCAGAGAACTGAGTCCATAAGAATCGTAACTAGCGATCTATTTCTCCATCAATACTATTATATAACAAAAGATGGACACTGATCTAAAATGACATTATATTTTCTGATATAAAAATTTGAAATATTTATCTTTGTGATAAAAATTTGAAACCCATTTATTCGATTTAAAATTCAAAAGGTAAACTCACATATATATCAGCTCATAAATTGCTCATCCAACCATTAAAACTCGTGTTTGTAGATAAATAGATTTTAAACTTTTATTTTAAGGAAAAATAGGTTTGTAAGTTTTATTTTTGAGAAAAATATAAACCTTAGTTCGGTAAACATTTCATAATATATGATAAATAAATCGCCATCTATAAAATTTCTAAAAAGATCTATGCAAATTGAATCTGAAAGGAAAAAGAGAAGTTGTATTCAAGACCAAAAAAATTCTTCTTCTGGTTTTTCTTCTATTAACATATTTATTTCTTGATATTTAATTAATTCTGTAATTCGCATTTATTATATATAGTCTTGTGCGTTTGTTCGTTGTCGTGGATGTGGTCCATGTGGATGCGGTCAACACTATGATTGTGGTATATGTTGTTCATTTGTCTGCGTTCGGCGGTTGCAATTGATTATAGATTTTTAGTCGTACCATTGTTTTAATCAACGATAAAAAAGATTGCGACGTAATACGTAACGTATGAGCGTTGCGATTGACCAGATATAACTCCGACAGCTAAACGAAATCTGCCGCAACTATAACCACGACCAAAGAAAATTGCGTTTGACAAATGAATATGACTAATATCTTTTCCATTTGCATATTTCTAATTTCAATTGTGAGATATGCACGCATTAGGCATCTTCAACTCTGGCCTGATTGCAATTTCACGACGCTTCCATTGAGAACGGTAAATAATTCACTTTGCAGATTTGGTTCCCGCAGAACTAAATCCAGTCCAACATAATTGATTCAGAATTGCGTTGATTATTTAGTGTTTGTCTTCTTTTCATTTGTGAGTATTATGTATGGAAGTAAACACGCCTAATTTGTTTAAATTAATAATGGTGGAGGTAACGTATGAATCAAGATTGTCCCCTCTAGTCACTACAATGTAAGAATTGAAACATCACTTAGACTTAATTTCAATTTTTGACTTTTATAAGTCCTAAAATCGTTAACCTAATCACAGACTCACAACATTTTATGGGATCACAAGAAACCCTTTGCTCACCTTACCCTTGTGAATCAACGTCATTCTCATATATATACATATATATTCATGTCAACTGTATGTTACTTACTTTTTTGCAACAACTTTGACGCCTTTTTCTGTGAAAACTAATATTTGAATTTTGTTTATTATACATTCATGTGATTTAAATAAAGTAACGTGACAACTTATTTAATCTTTTTCAACAGTTGCCAAAAGCACACGTTCATCTACTAGAGCTGGCAACGATAACCAAATACATGGTAGGTTGGAAACATCACTTTCCGACAATTAAATCGGTAAATAGACGATGAGATTTGGTCAAAACCAAAACAAATCGCAAAACAACGAAAGCAAACGGGCTAATGTATTTTTTTTTATGTTTACTCTTCCGGTGAAAATTTGGAAAAAAAAAATATATTAAAACACCGTTGTTTAGATATTATATTTTTTTAATTATTATTATTAAAAGAAATCATGTTTGATATTACATGTGTATAATGTAACATCGTTAGTGGAAGCCAAAGAGAACCATTAACCAAATCTGGTTGGTGGTGATTCTCTCTTAGGTCGGTTAGGATGTGGTATGGAGAACCTGCGAGTTGGCAGTCACTTTGTCTCATGAGATAAAAATAGAGATTGTAATGGTGGAGGTGATGCACCACAAAGTGTAGCAGCACAAAAGTTCAATCAAAGGTGGCTTCATCCTTAGGTTTTTTCTTTAGAAAACAATTGCATATTTTGATTAATGTCAAAAATGTAAATAGTATAAGGTTATAGAAAAAAACTTATATAATAATTTTTCAGATAGACTTATTAATCGAAATAAATAAAAATATTACATCAAATAGGAAAACAAAAAAAAATCGCAACAACAAAAAAATTAAAAAATGTGTAATTTAAAAATGGAAAGTATGACCATTTATCTTGGTTCTCTTTTGGTGTGAATATATTTTAATTTCACTCAACAAAATTGCGAAAGTGCCACCCCAATTTACAATTACATTTGTCGCATATTGGTCATCCAGTTTACGACTACGGAGCAGTAGTCGCATATTGGTCGTACTTTTGGGATTAAAATTCGTAGTTGCATATTGGTCGCAATACACAACCATATTGCTACCAATATACGACTAATTTACGACTAGAGTTTGCAGTCGATAATCACTCGCCAATTTACGACTGATTAGCGACTGCATGTGGTAGACCCACTTGTTGGTCGCATATTGGTCGCAAAACATGCGACCAATTTACGACCAATTTGCGACCACGGTGGGGGTGGCACTTCCGGCACAAAGTGGTGGCAAATCCACAACATGAAAAACATGTGCGTGGTTGGCACACCTACAAATAAGCGATCACACTATTTTGATTGCAAGGTAGTCACAAGTAGTGGCAAAATAGTGACAAAATCTTTATATATATATATGCCCTTATGTCTCTTCTATCATTTGTAGAATCAGAAGAAAAAAACTTCAAACATGTGGAGAAATTACAATTATTCGAAATATTGGATGCACAAAATGATTGATAATCAAACCAGAAATATATCGGCGGAATTTGCACAAGGCATGAAGCAGCTCATAAATTTTGCAAGTAGTCATCTAATAGCTCAAAGTAGCGCATGTAAGTTTTTTTGTCCTTATATTAATTGCAAAAATGATAAAAAAATTTCAGGACGTAAAATTTGAAATCATGTCGAGGATTTATACGAAATTATTAGATTTGGTATAAATATTAAGAAGAACTGAATGTTCAGTTACATACGAGTAGTTGGTGTGATGATGTCCATAGAAATCAGGAAGGTACATGTGGTACTAGTGAAGAAAAAATAGGTACATCCGGTAATAGATATGTTGAAATGATGATGGGTGTATTTTGTGAGATTATGACTGGTAAGTACTATAATCAGCACGGGAAGACTTTAATAATGTAGAAGAATGAAATTCAAAAGAACAATTTTTTACAACATGTTAGAAGTTGTGTAAAATCCATTATATGATGGTTTTCATGAAGGACACTCACAATTATCTGACCGATTTGTGACTACATCAAAAAATTTACACAGTAGTTGCAAATTAGTCGCAAAATTGCGACCAATTTGCAACTACAAGTGTTTTTTACATGTTTGTTATGTATTTTTTTACATTTAAAACTTATATTTTCAATATTAGGCATATACAAATCATTTCAAGTGGAAAAATATAAAAAAAAACCATAATTGTGTTGATCTACATTTATGAAACATATGAAGTGTATATGAGTAGTATAAGCAAATGTGTTAAGTGTTTTAAGTAAATGATATGTAAATTTGGTAAATGTGTAAATTATTATTGTTTACTTAGTAATTGAAGTTTATACAACTCATAATGATGCCATTAATCTCATATAATTCATAATTTGTACAAAAATCTTATAATTTACGGTTTAGGGTATTAATTGTGACTACTTTGCCACCACAATCAATGTATTGGCTAATTGGTCACAAAAATAAGGTGTAGTTACAAATTGGTCGCAAAGCCACCAATTTGCGACTACGGGTTGAAAATTGCTTATGTGGTTGGAAATTGGTCGCTAATTTGCGACACGATGTAATTTTTCATGTTCTCTATGTATTTTTCACATTTAAAACTTATAT
Organism: Pugionium dolabratum; assembly: GCA_018901945.1. Taxonomy (NCBI): domain Eukaryota; kingdom Viridiplantae; phylum Streptophyta; class Magnoliopsida; order Brassicales; family Brassicaceae; genus Pugionium; species Pugionium dolabratum. Next base: position 841,496 of record JAEVFF010000009.1, on the reverse strand, counting down.
TTTCAATCTTAGATATGTACAAACCATTTTAGCTGGAAAATATAAACAAAATCATAATTGTATTGATCTAAATTTATAAAATATATGAAGTGTATATAAGTAGTATAAAGTTAAGGAAATATGTTAAGTGTTTTAGGTAAATGATATATAAATTTGGTAAATGTGTAAATTGTTGTGTTTTACTTAGTAATTGAAGTTTATACAACTTATAATGATGTTATCAATCTCACATAATTTATAATTTCACCAAATTCGTATAATTTAGGATTTGGAATATTATTTATGACTAATTTGTTATCACATAACAAAATTGTTGATGTGGTCGTAAATTGGTCACAAAAATTGTGACCACCTCTTATTTTTCATACATGGTCGCAAATTGGTCACACTTTTGTGACCAATATGCGCCCACGCCGAAATTTTGAAGGGTGGTCGCAAATTGGTCACAATTTTTGCGACTAATTTGCGCCCACGCCTAAATTTACATTGGTGGGAGTTGAAAATTTTTGGTCACAAATTTACAACCAATTTGCAACTACAGTTAATTTGCAGGGAGTTGAAAGTTTTTCGGAAATTTCAACTCTGACCAAATTAATTGGTGGTCGCAAATTGGTCGCAAATTTTTGATCAATTTGCAACCATATATTTAATTTTTCAAATTACGACTGATTTGTGACCTCATACGTGGTCACAAATATTTTCTATGTATATGTGACTCTTTCCCCCTCATTTTCACACTTCAAACAATCCTCAACTTTCGAAAATTCTCTCAATAACACTTCAACCAAATTCCAACAAAAACAATATCCAATGGCAAGTATCGGTAGGTTGTTGAGAGGTCATGGAAGACGACAAATCCAGTTATATTCCGGCCGTAAGTCATCGGCCTCTTTGAACCCCTCACCCATCTCTTATAGACCGACATCCCGCCTACCACTCCAGTATATGTTCACTGCTCACTCGGTTTTTGAAACTGAATCGTCTAATTGATTTCAAGAATCGGAGGAGCATGAAAAGAAAGAGATTCCGCTTTTCGAAACGGAAATAAAGGAACAAACTATCACCTTAGATTGTTTGTTACAAATCCTAGAGCGGGACTAGTACTTGACAATGATGTCTCTAGTGCTAGCACCGAACACGATCTGGTAAGAATTTTTTAATTATTTATTTCAATTTATTTAATTAAAATTAATAAAATTATTATTATTTATTTATTAAAATTAATATATTAATAAATTATGAAATTATTAATTATTAAAATTTATAAAACTTTATTTGAAATTCAAAACTTTTAATATATTTAAATTATTAGGTTTGATCTAGACAAAGGGTTATATCCCGTCAGATTTTAAAAATTCTTAAAAACAAATATGACGGTCCCTACTACAGCTGGATGACCGTGCCAACTGAAAGACAAGAGAAATACTTCATAGAATTTATGGTAAGTATTTGTTTTATTTATTATTATTTTTAATTAATTTTTTAATTAATAATTACTAAACTTATTAATTTTAAAACTGCAAGCAATCGTACATCTGAGATCATGTGATCATCTTGGTCATACAAAAAAAGTTTGAATCCGTTTGTGTTAGACGGTTGAAAGGGATGGTGAGCACGGTTCATACAACCGGCAAACGTCCAAGGTAGATTTCCTCGAGAGTCTGTACAAAAGAATGACAGCTTACTAGGAAACAAAAACGGCGAATGAGAGGAGTAGCAAAATCCTCCAACAACCGCAAATCCTCTCAGGATAGCCTTGGTACGCACAAATATTTGTCGGGTCAAAAATCCTACATACAGATTCAACACGAAATGGTAAGTTAATTACAAAATTTAAATTCAAATTTAATTGTTTATTTATTAATAATTTATTCAAAATTTAGGAAAATACTTTGGGAGGACCGGTCTCAATTAGTAAAGTTTTTATAAAAAACTCACACTCAGGAGTATGGTTCGTATGTCGATTTAAAAGCAAAACAAATCGGTGAAGCATACGAACACAACATCCAAGAAAAAATGGCGACCGTTGAGGTCAATCCGTGTGAAACGTCGGACACTACTTCCCGCCAAATAGAGCTGGCCCAAGAGGAGAACAATAAGATCTTCATTAACGTATAACATATTTTTTAAAAAAAATTCTTTTATTGACACTAAATTTATTTTTAGTAATTTTTTTATAATGATTTTTTAGTTCTCTGTTGCAGATGACCGAGAACATCTTTTTACGGACTCGGTAGTCTAGACCGCATTCACAGTCGGGCAGGCGTAGTGGTTTCTCATCCACTACCTCGGACTTCGTTTGCATTTCAAGATCAACTACTCGTCGCGTATCGACAACTTGAAGAACAAGTCGCAAGAAATGCACGGATTCAAGAACAAAATACGCAAATGCTTGAAGCAAATCGGCGAGTGGAGGAACGGGTTTCCCAGTTCGATGAAGAACGTAGAGAATGGAAATTAATGGATCAAGAAAACCAAAACCGCATAATCAACTTGGAGATGATTGTCAGTTATTTCCAACGGATGTATTCTACTTTCTTGACGTTTATGCGGGATACCAATGCGCCACTCGGACCATTGAACGGTTCACCAACATTTTTGCAATCGGATTTCCAATTTTGGTCTCCAGATAATTAGTTTTTTCTCTTTTTTTATATAATTTGAATTTTATAATTGATAAAATTTATTATTTTTCTTTTAATAATTTGTTTATATTTTGATTTAAATTTTAATTACTAATTTAATTTAAATTTATTATTATTAATTATTAAAAACTTATGTAATTTAATAATTAATATTTATTAAATATTACAAATAATTCATATATTACTAGTTATTTAAATTATAAAATAATTTTAATAATAACAAATAATTTATCCTGAACTGCATGATGCCATGCATTATGTTTCATTTATAATCTTTTACTTAATGATCACCAATGATCAGTTTACAATGATCACTTTAATTGGCCGATCAACTTGACATGTTCGCACTAATTCGTGTGTAACTTTTGATTTAAAGATAAGAATGACACGAATCCAATGTCCACGTTAAGGTAGCTCAATTTTTTATATTTTGATAAAATTTAAGAGAGAAATAGATACGACAAAGTATCCTAGTAATCCAATCTATCCCAAACTACGTGATGTCATGTATTATGCTTCAATTATAAGTCTATACTCAATTATCACCAATTATCAGTTTAGAATAATCATAATGACTGGCCGATCAACTTGACATATGCACACTAAACCATCTATAACCTTTGATTTAGAGCTCAGTATGACACGAATCCAAAGCACACGTTAATCTGACTTAATATTTATATTTGTACAATATTTGAGACAGAAATAGATACGATAAAGCGTCCAAGTAATCTAATATATCCTAAACTACGTGATGTTATGCGTTATGCTTCATTTATAACAAATAATAAAATACAATTATTTATTATTTTATTAATCGAATAAATTATTCATTAATTTTATTAAAATAGATTAAAATATTTATTAATTTTATAATATTTTTTAAGTTTAAATTTAAAATATTTTAATAAATTATTTCTTTTTTTTAAAAAAAAAATTTGGTTATGGTCGTAAATTGGTCACAAATATATGTGACCAATTTGCGACCACGGGATAATTTGTTTTTTTTTAAATAATTGTGGTCACAAATTGGTTGCAAAATTTGTGACCAATTTACGATCACAGTTATCAAAAAAAGGTGATCGCAAATCAGTCACAAAATCTTGTGACCAATTTGCGACCAATGTTAAGTATAGTCGCAAATCGGTCACAAGATTTTGTGACTGATTTGCGACCATACTTTTTTTTGCATTCACAAATCGGTCACAATATTTTGCGACTATAATGTACCGGTGTAGTGGCAAAGTGGTAGCAATTTTTTTTACTACAGAGAAGTCACAAATTACTCGCAAATTCCGTGACAAAAAATTGATTGGTAATTGGTCGCAAAATGTACAATTATTACCGTGGTCGTAAATTGGTTGCAAATTAGCGACTAATTTGCGAGCACAAAAATTTGCGATGAAAGATTTGTGACCACAGGTTGTGGTCGCAAAGTCGTCGCAAATTGGCGATTTGCAACCACTTTGTTACCATATGTGTGGTCATAAATCACATATTTTCTTGTAGTGTTTAAAATCATTTTAGACCATTGTTGAGGCCTCCTGAATCTGCCAAAAATAATATATAGTTTATAGCTTAGTATTGCTTGCAAATAGCCATCTAGGTGCACTAAGGGTTTGGTTCCGAGTGTATTAAGTGTGTGGCATGTTTAGGGTCTTTGTCTTTGTCTTGTATATCTTTTATGTATTCTTTTGAGGTAGTAGGATCTTGATCTTAAAGTTTTTTCTCATGTATTATTCTTGTTTGATGATCTAGGGCATTTGGCATTGATCTAATCAGTTCTTGTTCAATGTGGCCGTCATAAACCTATGAGTGGTTTTGTCCTACACGGTTATGCTCACAATTTAAGGCTTGGATAGATCACTGGAGGCCTCATAAGGTATGGCTAGAAGGCCATCTACACCGGTGGTACCATTAGTGGCAGTGTTCTAGTATGACACTGACCATGCTGGCCTATCTTCGTTTAAGGTTTTGAGATCGTTTTCTACGACCAAATTGAACATCTTGCTTAGTTATTTGTTTTTTTATTTCATCGGAACCTTTCGTACCATGGACAATAGGATCGGACTATCGTCAGCACTGAGGTCTTCATCACATGGTCTTAAAACTTAACATCTTGATGGAATGAATGAGGGAAATAAGTGGCTATTAACTAGGATTATGGGCTGATCGGATTATATCAATGGAAAATAGCTCAATCCAAACACTCTTTCTCACAAGGAATAAGACCATATCCCACGAAACTAAGCTAGGTTGATTCCACAAGCTACCCTAACTAGCAAATAGTATGCTCAAGACAATAATTTGAAAACAAAATCTTTGATTGATTGATGAAATCATGCCTGAAACTAATACAAGAAAATAGCTTATATAGCTTCCTTTACAAGAGAACTCTAACGGTCTAAATGGTGAGAAAATGAAATACATCATTGGACATGAATGAACAAAACTTGGAATTAAATTATCCTAATAATTGGGCTTTGAATGCGGATAGTCCATACTATAGGCAAGTGAATGGAACCATGAATCTCTTTATGCATGAAGGGGCCAGCAAACACTCGTCCATAAGGTGGTTTTGAAAGTTTTTACAATTTGGAATGGTTGCTTCTTTTTTTTAGAAGTTGGTTGGCGTTATTTGGTGGAATATTTTCCCTTCGTTCTACAAATGGAAAAAACAGTTTGGCCCTTTACAAACTCCATTTTTTCATAATTCGGATTTGGACTTCCAAATTTTTGCCCAAAACACATCTGTGGGCTTGAGTTATTTAAATCATTTTGTGACTTCCAAAACCCAATTTCCGTTGCCGTGTTCGCCATTTTTCGTTTTCCCTCTCTAGAATCTTCCTCTGTGGCTTTCTTGCATTTCCGGCCTTGTTTCTCCGATTTTGCATTTCTCGCCTTAGCATTTCCGGTTCCTGTGTCTTCCGGTTTTGCTTTTTTCGGTCTTTAATCTCTGGATCTCGTAGTATCCAACTTTGCAATTTCCGGCGTACTATTGTCAGCCTTGCATGTCGCCTCTTCTTCCTTTTGTAGTATTTTTTCAGTTTTTTTCCCTCTCTCTTGTGACTCGTTTACTTCTTGTTTTTTCCGATAATTGGTCTACAGACCCACCAGTTACCCATTTTTTTTGATCTGTTATCCGCAAAACTTGGATCGCGTCATGCACGTGTTCTTCCGGTGCATGTCCCCGATCTGATTCGCTTTTGCCTGATAGACATCTGCATCTGTTTTCCGGTAACTGTCTTCGGTCTGGTTCGCCGAGACTTTTCGCGATGTACAGTCGCGCCTATTTTCCGGTGCCTGTCTTCGATCTGGTTCGCCAAGATCTTTAGATCGACCTAAGCGCCTGTTTTTCATTCCGATGCAGATTTCTGATCTGCTCCCCATACAACCGCGCCTCAGTTTCCATATCTTAAATATGTTTGCACGTGATGCGCATGTGATACGTGCGTGATGCGTACCTTACATGCGCCCTTGTGTCAACTGGGCTTGTATATGTGTTATACGTGCGCGCCATGTGCATGCACCACCGCGTACACGCACCACCGCGTACACGCACCACCGCGTACACGCACCACCGCGTACACGCACCACCGTGTACACGCGCCGCCGTGACACGACCGTTACACGCACCTTTGAATCCGCTTTAACCCTTTTTCCCCTTTTCTTTTTTAAGTCGCTTGTCTGCTTACATCTTGTGAGCTCCACCTTATGAGACATAGGGGTGGCTTCGGTTTTGCCACCTTCTCTTAACCTCCTTTTTCTTTCTTATATGCTTGTAGGTAACGAAATAAATAGTTTTCTTTTATTAATTTTCCTCCAATATCATTTTGTTTACTAACCTTTTTTGTTTTTCTTGTCTCCGCGAGGATGATACCTTTGACCGTGGTGTTACCTAGAGCGATGCCGTTAGCATTTAGCTGAGATTCAACAGCTCGCAACACAATTCAAACTTCTGGCCAGACAAGCCTTTAGTTAAGAAATTGACTGGATTTTTCCTGGTGTGAATCTTAGATAGGTGAACCTTTTCCTAACTTACGATATCTCTGATGAAATAATATTTGGTGTCAATGTGTTTAGTACTTTCATGATGAACTGAGTTCCTTGCTAGCGATACGGCACTTTGAGAGTCAAAGTAAATTACAATGCTTTCTTGAGCAAATCCTAGTTCCTCACATTAACCTTTTAACGAGATTGCTTCTTTGACAACTAAGGCGAGTGCCATGTACTCGGCTTCAGTTGTTGACAGTGCTACCACTGACTATATACTAGATCTCCAGCATACCGTGTTTTCCCAAACTTTGAATGTAAAACGTGTAACTAAACTCGTTATGTCGAGATCAAGTGCATAGTTTGAATATCCTTCAATGCTGAAATCTGAATTTCTTTTAAACACTAGACATCTCCCAATAGCTCTTCTTAGGTACTTTAGAACCCACTTCATATCAGACCAGTGTTCTATTATTGGTTCGCTCATGAATCTGCTTATTAGGCCTACCGCAAAAGCCAAGTCAGGTTTGGATCCTACCATAACGTGCATTAGACTTCCAACTGTGCTTGCATATGGTACCTTTTCCATGTGCCATGCTTCTTTTTTTCTTTCTTCAGCAGCTAGGCTTCTTTTTTCTTTTTTCAGTAGCTAGACTTCTTATTTTGAATTGCGTAAACGTCGGGATGACTACTGCTTTTGATTCTGACAGTCCAAACGTTTTCAATATTTTCTCTAGATAGCCTTTTTGAGATAGAATCAGGATTCCTTTCTGTCTGTCTCTGATAATATCCATTCCCATCTTTCATCTCAAATTCTTGATTTAGGCTTTCTTTTACGTTCTTTATTTCTCTCGAGTCTTCTGAGGCTATCAACATATCATCCACATAAAATAGGAGGTAAAGTGCCTGTTTTGTTTGTACACTCCTCATGTACACACATGTCCAATTTGTTTCTCATAAATTTCTAAGTCTTTATGAAATTGTCGATCTTCAGATTTCACTGTCTAGGTGACTGTTTTAATCCGTATAGAGACTTCTTGAGTAAGCAAAAAAAATTTCCATCTCCTCTCTTGATGAATCCTTGTGGTTGTTGCATGAGTTCATTTCTTCCAATTCTCGATGCAGAAGCGCGCTTTTGACATCCATTTGTTCCAATTCATAGTCTTTGTTTGCTACAAATGATAGGATCAATCATATTGATACATGTTTCACAACTGGTGAAAACACTTCATTATAATCTATTCCTTCCTTCTGAGAGAATCCTTTTGCTACTATTCTTGCATTGTATCTTTGTTTTTCTACCCCTGGAATTCCTGGTTTTAACTTGAGAACTCATTTGCAACCAATCGTTTTGCGCCTTCAGGTTTGTTAATTAGGATCCACGTTTGGTTTTTCAATATTGAATCTATTTTCTCTTGAGTAGTGGCTTCCCAGACTTTCTTATTCTTACTGACTTTGACCTTTGAAAATGTTTTGGGGTTTTCCAAGTTATCACTACAAGAAAACAATCATTTTGCCACTCCAATTTACGATCACATACGTGGTCGCAAATTTAACGACTCTTTTGGGATTATTTTACGACCAATTTACGACTAAAGGCTTGTATTACCAAATTGGTCGCACTTTGGGACTAAAACTCATAGTCGCAAATTAGTCGTAATTTGCGACCAATGTGCGACTAGTTTGCGGCTGAACCGTCTAGTCGCTACTCAGTCACGTTTTTGATACCAAATAGCGACTACGTATCCGGCACTCTTATAGTGGTTGTATTTTAGTCGCAAAATATGCGACCAATATACGACCACGGGTGTAGTTTTACATGTTTTTGATGTATTTTATACATTTCAAACTTCTAATTTTAATACTATTTATGTACAAATCATTATAAATTTAAATATACAATTAAAACCACAAATATGTTGTACAAAAATTATGAAACATATAAAGTTTATAATGTGTAGTATAAGATAACGGAAATATGTAAAGTATTTTAGTAAAATGATTTACAAATTTGATAAATTTGTTAATTGTTGTTGTGTACTTACTAATTTAATTTTATACAATTTATAATGTTATAATTAGTCTCATTTAATTTATAATTTCTAAAAATTCATTAAATTTAGGATTTATGGTAATATTTGTTACTATTTTGACACCACATTGCCACTATATTTAGAGTGTGATTGCAAATTGGTCAAAAAATAAGTCGTTGTCACAAATTGGTGATAAAAGAGTCACTAATTTGTGACTATGATATTAAAGTTTTTAGGTGGTCGTAAATTGATTGTAAATTTGTTACCAATTTGCAACCACGAGTGTAATTTTACATGTTTTTCAAGTATTTTATATATTTTTAGATTTTAATTTCAATACTACATATGTGCAAATTATTATAAATCCAAATATACAATTATAAACCACAATATGTTGTAAAAATAATTATGAAACATATAAGGTTTATAATATGTATTATAAGATTATAAAGAAATGTGTAAAGTGTTTTTTAGTTTTTATTAGTGTACACATTTCTTAGTTTTCATTTTATTTTAATTACAACTATTAATTAAATTATAATTAATATATTTTTTTGAATTTTCTTTTAATAAATAAAATTAATAACTAATTAATAACTACTATAAATAATTATTTAACAAATCTTATAAATAATTATTTAATTAATAAATTAATTTAATATAATAATTAAAAAATAATTCGTAGTTTATATATTAATAATTAATAATTAATAGAAATATTTTTTAATTGATAAGAATTAATAAATAATTAAAATAAATATTATTAATAACTAATAAATATTAAAAAATATTTAATTAATTAAAAATTAAAAAAATAAAAATTTTAACTATTTTCTTAAATTATCGATTATCTTAAATTTTTTTATAATTTTTCTTTTGAAATATTTTATTATTATAATTGTTTTATTAAAATATTTAACCGTGGTCGTAAATTGGTCACATTTTTGTGAGCAATTTGTGACCACACTATTTATTTAAACGCGATGATCCCAAATTGGTCACAATTTTTTTTAAATTTTTATAACCAATTTGCAGCCACAATGTTAACTTGTATAATGTGGTTGCAAATTAGTTACAAAAAATTATGACCAATTTGCAACCACACTGTTTAAATAAACAGTGTGGTTGCTTTGTGACCAATTTATGACCACATTGTTTATTTAAACAATGTAATCACAAGTTGGTCACAATTTTTTGTGACCACTTTGTTACTACGGTTTTTGTGACCAACACGTAATAGTAAACTGGTCGCAAAATTTGTAACTCTTTGGGAGTGGCAAATTAGTCGCAATTTTGGTGACAACATTTTGGTCGTAAATTGGTCGTAAAATATATAACTATTACAGTAGCCACAAAATAGTCGCAAATTTGCGACCAATATGTGATCACAAAAATTTACGACGAAAGATTTACGACCATAGGGCATGGTCGCAAATATGCGATTTGCGGCCACTTTGTGACCACTTATGTGGTCGTAAATCGATTGTTTTCTTGTAGTGTTAGTTTTTCGGCTGCTGCTAGAGCATAGGCCACGAAATCTGTGTCCTCGAACCTTGAAGAAGGTCGAATGTTTCTCATTGCTTTGTCTCTCGCCAGCAAGTAATCAGTCACTCCTTGCTCTGGTTCTGAGATGTATTCTGGTTCATTTTCTTCTAAACTTTCAGATTCTTCAAAAGAATTGTCTCCACCTTGAACTGATGTATCTCCTTGCTTTGTTACATGGAGAGTTGGTCCTTGTATCAAGTCATCACTAAATGATACTTTTTTTTCTTGTCTTTGCTTTCGTTTCTAGTGTTCCCAGAAGTAAGAGTATCTTTGAATACTTCTTCTTCATTGAAGATGACATTTCTACTTGTTGTGCATCTTTCTTCTTCTAGTAACCAGATTGTGTATCCTTTCACTCCAAAGGGGTATCCCATGAAGATCCTTTTAACTTCTCCGGGGCTCGTCTTTTCTTGGGTTATGTGAACAAACACCGAGCACCCAAAATGTTTTAAATGTATCAGCTCGGGTTTTGATCCTATCCACATTTTCTCTAGTAGCTTGTAGTTGATGGAAGAGTTTGGTGACCGATTTATCACGTAGACAGTAGTAGATGCCGCTTCTGCCCAAAACTCTTGTTCTAAACCTGTTTTAGCAAGCATGCATCTAATCTTATCCACAATAGTTGTTTTCATCCTTTCAGATCCTCTGTTTTGTTGTGGAGTATACGTGCAAGTCATATGTCTCTTGATTTCCGATTCTCGACATAGGTTATCCATACGCTGATTACAAAATTCCACCTCATTGTGAGTTCTTAGGCATTTGATCTTTCTCCCTGTTTGATTTTCCACTACCTTTTTTCAATCTTTGAAAGTTTGAAATACTTCGTCCTTAGAATTCAAAAAATATATCCAAACTTTTATGGAAAAATCATCAATGTAAGTGACGAAGTACTTGTAGTTTTCTAGACTTTCTGGTGTTGAAAGTGATCCCCATAAGACTAAATTTACATATTCTAGTACTCCTTTGGAAGTGTGCTTTCCTGATGGAAAACTTTGTTTGTAAGATTTTCCGAGTACACAACTCTAACAGAACTCTAATTTATCAACTTGATTCTTTGACAGATATCCTTCATGTATTAGCACATTGTTTTTCTGACTCATGACCTAATATTGAGTGTCATATTATTGTCATATCTGGTTCAGCTCTTGAGATGTTAACTTCACCTTTTACAACAATTCCTTGAAGGTAATATAGGCCGTTTGATACTTACCTGAAAGTACTTTCTGATTTTCTTTGTAAAAGTTAATCATGAAGTCTTCTTCTTGATATTTTCAGCCTGCTTTCTCTAACATCCCGTAGGATATCAAATTCCGTCCCATTTCTGGCATGTATCTGACTCCTATTAAGATCACAATGGATCCATCCAGATTCTTGATTATGATCTTTCCAACTCCTTTTACATTGATGTGAGTGTTGTTTGCCATTAGAACTTTGCCATCATCAAATTCTTCTAGGTCATACAACACTTCCTTGTTTGGAGTTATATGAAATGAACATCCTGAGTTCATAACCCATTCTTCCTTTGTGTCTTGTGTAATAATTGTTAATACCATAGGTTGTTTGGACTTGGTTTCCATGTTCGTTGATTCTGACATTCGGTTCTTTCTCTCTGGACGGTTCCTCTTCCAATGTCCTTCTTTTCCACATACAAAACATCCCTTTGATTTTTTTGAGTAACTTGGTCTAAACTTGGACCTTCCTTTGCTTTTGGATCTCCCTCTACAATTGCTGATGCTTCCTTTCTCAAATCGATTGTTGGGTCTTCCACGTGATTCCACAATCAATTCCTCACTTTGTGACTTAGAAAATTTTCCGCTTTCTATCAGTTCTGTTTCTTTAGACGTGGCAGCAGCTGTGATCTTGTTCAGCTTTAGAGTGTCTCTACCATACTTAATAGTTTCTTTAAGTTGATCATACCTGCTGGACAGAGAACTTAGAGGAAGAATTTCATGTATTTCTTTTGAAATTTCGACTCCTATGTTGTTTAGGTCAGTCACCAACTTTAGAAAGTCATCCACATTCACATCGATGTTTTTAAAATCATCCATTTTGAATGTATAGAATTTGAGCTGCAGGTAGATTATGTTTGGTAGAGAAGTTTCCATGTAAAGTTTGTTTAGAGTTACACACATGGCTGTGGCGGTTTCGCAGTTTGATATTTTGCCTTAGAACTTGATTGTCAACGTTGATCACGATCAAATCTTTGGCTTTTTCTGATTAGCATAACAATTTGAACCCAAGTTCTCTTACGTATCTCTCGAAAAAGACTTTTATATAAAGAAGAGTTTTATAAACGACAATGTCTAAGAAAGAAATCGAAAAACAATGCTCTTTGTTTTATCTCTCTCTATTGCAGTATGCTTCTGCCGCCCTAGGAGTTATGATTTTATATCCGATTGATGACGGGAAATCGGCTATTTTATACCCGATGTTTACTCGGATGTTAGACTTATACCCAATTTTTGGTGTAGTGCCAAAACATACTAGAATTTAAGTCAATTTCAAATTTCATACCCAAATACTTATTATTGTGCAAATTCATACATAAACCGTAACGGGGTTAGGTTTCCGTTAACTACTGCTGATGTGGCTGCCACGTAATGCTGACATGGCGAGGGAAGTGTGACATCGCAGGTAAATCCCAAAACGATGTCGTTTTGAGAAGTATAAAAACGACGTCGTTTTGATATTAATTCGGATTAAACGACACTTATCAAAATGACGTCGTTTTGAGAAGTACCAAAACGACGTCGTTTTGAGAACTCGTGTTTAATACTTCCATTGTCATCGATTTCACTTTATCACATTTTACTTTCATCTCTTTTCACCTTCACCGATTTTCACCTTCACTTTCACCTTCCATTAGGGTTTTGCATCTGTTCTCACCTTCACCTTCGTATGCGATTAGGGTTTCGCAATTGAAAGCTCGTATACTGTCGTTTTTCACAGAAGGCTCCTCGATTTAGAGATCTCGAAGTGGCGATTTTTTGGGCACCGATTTTGGGGAATCGATTTTGGGAGAATCGATTTAGGCAAAATGAGGTAACCTTCATAACTCTTTCGTTTTAGTGTTCGATTTAGGGTTCGATTTAGGATTCAAATTAGATTTCGATTTAGGGTTCAAATTAGGGTTCGATTTAGGGTTTGATTTAGGGATTGATTTATGGTTCGATTTAGGGTTCGATTTTGTTAGTTTTCCCCAAATCGACAGTCTTTTCCCCAAATCGGTATTTTCCCCGAATCGATAGTATTTTTCGAGAATAATTATGGAGTTTTTTCTTTGTTTTTTATTAGTTCATCTTCGGAAAAGAATAATGGTTTTTAATTTCTTAGTTTTTATGTAGTTACGTGTGCATATCACGTAGTTTTTATGTAGTTACGTAGCTTTGTTTTTACGTGTGCATATCATGTAGTTTTTATGTAGTTACTTAGCTTTGTTTATTCTCTGAGATGTGTTTTTTGGCCGATAGTTTCAATCAACAAACCAATAAATTTCTAAATAGTTTCAAGAAAAAGTAAAGAAGTGGCCCACAGATTTTCTATAAAGAGTTGAGTCGAGACTATTTAATAATATATTGGCTCAAATCTGATTCTCCCGACAACATCTTTTTAGTGGGATCCATCTTATAGTAAAACGGCGGGGCTGTGTTTTGGCACTTAGTGTCTTGGCCTTGATGATGCTCATAATATTTTCTTATTGTTTTAATGCAGGACTATTGTACCTAGTTTTGCTTTTCTAGTAAGCGTACCCTTGAGTTAGTTAGTTGAGGGGCTAAAGGTCTAAAGTTGAGCTAGGAGAATGCGTTTTCTTAGGTCGGTTTGGTTGGGCATTTGGATTGCTGATACTTATAATTAATCAAAGTATATATGGTGTAGTTCTGTGAAAGGATGTGTTTTAGCTCTTTATCTCTTGGCATTGACGAAGCGATGTACTTTAAAGCTGAGAGAAGTCTTTCTGTAGTTTTTTTCTTATTTGGAAAGCAGAACCTTACTTAATGTTTAGTGACCTACCTCCTTAGATCTTCATAGCAACTCTGCATATAAGGAGAATAGGGACAAATCCAAACCCTTTTCTGGAGATAGTAAATATGTAAATATATGTAGGATATATGAACCACGAAAAGAATATGCCTGGTGTTTGAGAAAGAATAACAAGAAAGATCGACTCTATCTTCAAAATGATATTCCTCGCATCTTTTACCTTGTGAAAGCATTCATGTTTATTTCCTCTTGTGAAATTAATATTCCCACTGGAATTATAGCTGAGAAAGATATCAGTAAGGGTGCAGGATGGTAACTGTTTGAGTTTGACAAAGATGTTGTCTAGTTTTAATTCATGGGTTTTTAAACAGAAATGAAATGACAATTTTCATCTTGGATGTAATTAGTTTAGGTTTCTTTTGATTATTAATAATAGTAATATCGGATTCTATAATCACAGAAGCATAAGCATTTCCTCAATCGTTACAGTAAAAGATAGTTGATTTGTGCAATAGCTTCTTTTTCATAGGATGGTGTTATGTGTAAATATTTATATTTTGATATAAGTATGACTGAATATATATATATATATATATATATATGATTTGTTGTTTTTTACAGTGAGGATGGAACGTTTCAAATCTACTATAATGGGAAGTTTGTAATTTCAGAGGGAAATAAGCTTAGCTATGTTGGAGGAGAGGTTCACACACTTACATGCAACCCGGAAACGATGTTTGCAAATTTATTGGAATCCTCAAGCATTTCTTTTTTTGGGCAAAGAATATGGTACAAACTTCCATACGAGAATCTGACAGAGTTGAAGCTGATGACTCATGGAGATCCAAATTTTCAGAGAATGTGTGAAGCAATGTTGTGGACAAGAGCAGCTGATGTGTTTATGGAGAAAGAAGATGATGGTGATGTCCCTATTTCTGATGAGAATGGGGAAGATGATGAAAGACATCGAGAAGATGATGAAAGACATGGGCAAGATGATGAAAGACTTGAAGAAGAAGCTCGTGTTGAGGAAAATGTAGCTGGCTTTGTGGATGAAGAAGAGCATGATAATGCTGAGGATACTCCTATAAATTCAGATTGCGAGGATAGTGGGAGACGACATGTTCCTGCGTGTAAGCAACGTCCAGGAGAGATACTGTTGGGTCAAGAATTTGAAAGTATACCTCAATTCAAGGCAGCTGTGGTAGAATATTCTCTCAAGGAAGGTTATAACGTCAAGTTCACTAGATGGGGATCTGAAAAATCAGAAGTGAGATGTACAATTGGAGGAGGATGCAAGTTTAGGATATATTGCTCCTATGAAAAACCAATAGGAAGGTTTAAAGTGAAAACCTTCAATGACAAGCATACATGCATCAGTGATGGATATAGCAAGGTGTTGAAAGGTAGAGTCATAGCGAAGTTGCTATTGAATGACATTAGAAAAGACCCCGATCTAAAGCCGAAAGCAATGCAAGAAGCACTTGAGGAGAAATACAACTTGGTTGTATCCAATGACCAATGTAGGAAAGCTAAGAGACATGCACTTCTAATGATCGAAAACGAACATGATGAGCAATTTGCGAGAATCAAGGACTATACACAAGAGTTGTTAGAGTAAGTTATCTTCTGTTTTCACTTATGGATTTGTGATTTCACTACATTAAGTTATTTTTGTTACTTCTGGATTTTTAGATGAAGAATAGCATAATTCTAACTATGGTTTGTTAATGCAAGGTCTAACCCAAACTCAACTGTGGAGGTGAGTACATCGACCTCTGAAGATGGTAAAGAAACATTTGACAAGTTCTACATTTGTTTTTGCTGCGTTAAAGAGGACATGGATTTCGCATTGTCGCCCAATTATTGGTATAGATGGGTGTTTTCTCAAGAACAATGTCAAAGGACAACTCTTGGCAGCTGTTGGACGCGATGCTAATAACCAGTTTTTTCCAGTAGCGTGGGCTATTGTCAAAGTTGAAAATACAGATAGTTGGCTGTGGTTCATTCGGCATTTGAAAGATGACTTGGAACTTGAAGATGGCAAAGAGTTTACCTTAATTTCAGATAGGCAGAAAGTAAGTATTATATACTTCCAATTCATATGAACATGAGTATGATTACTTGTTACTTTTACAGGGTTTGATTAATGCGGTTGAGCAAGAATTGCCTCAAGTGGAACACCGTATGTGTGCACGTCACATCTATGGAAATCTGAGGAAAGTATATCCAGGTAAAGAATTGCCGAAAGACTTATTCTGGGGAGTTGCAAAAAGTTACAACATTGGCGAGTATGGTAAGGCTATTGGAGCATTGAAGTCATTCGATCTTGGTGTCTATGAAGCTGTGATGGCGAAAAACCCCCAAAACTGTAGCCGTGCATTCTTCACTTCTACTTCTGTATGTGAAGATGTCTCCAACAATTTCTCCGAGTCGTATAACAACATTATCAACAAGGCAAGAGAAATGCCATTAATTGAGATGCTTGAGACAATACGAAGACAAGCTATGATTCGTATGGATATAAGAAGAAAGAAGGGAAACAAGCATCAAGGTATGTTCAGCTTAAAAGTGGCTGCAACTATCAAAGAAGAAGAGAAACATAGAATGTACTGTAGAGTGATTCCAAGTGGAAATGGGCAGTATGAGGTAACTGAACACGGTCATGGTTTTAAGGTTGATATGATTGCAAGGACATGTGCATGCAGGCGATGGAGCATGACATGTATTCCTTGCCGCCATGCTCTACGTGTCATTCTCTATAAAAAATATGATCGTCTTGATTATGTATCTTCATGGTATTTCACTTCGACATGGAGAAAACAATACGAAGATCCCATTCTTCCGGTTAATGGCATTAATTTTTGGAGAAGTTCTGAGGAAAGTAGGATACAACCACCACCAAGAGAACCATCTCAGGGACCGAAAAAGAAACAAAAGAGAATGAAAGGAAAGAATGAGTCCCCGAAGAAGAAGAAAAAAACGATGGAAGAACCTTCAGAAAAAGTGATTAAACTTACACGGGAAGGCCGCACAATTCATTGTGGGAGATGTGGTATGAACGGACATAATATTAGAAGCTGTCCTAACTATGGCTGTCCGGTAAATTGACAAAGGAGGCAGTCCACAAATGATTCTGTCCACGCAGATAATCCAACTCAAAGTCAGCCATCTCAAAATTCACATTTCGATTAAGGTAATTACTCGATAATTGTTTTCAGCTTTGTTGGATTACTAATGTTCTAAAAGAATGTTTTTCTTGCTATTTCAGTGTTATGAAGTTTTTGAATTCGATGGTGCAAGTTTTTCATTTGGTGTCTAATGAAGTCAATTGTACCAGCTATTTGGATTGTATATTTTTGTCTCTTCGGTATTGGTATTATGATTGAATTTCCTTCTATTTTGGGTGTCATCTTTGTAAATTTATGAATATCCCCAATGAAACCTGCTTTGGTTATCTTTAATATGAAAAAGACGATCTGTTTTCGTTTTTTTTTTGTTTGATTTTTTGTTTGATTTTTGTATGTTTGATTTTCTTTAATTTGAAAACGACGTCGTTTTGGGAAATATCAAAACGACGTCGTTTCTATTTTTTAAAATCGATTAATTTTTTTTTAAACGGAGTTAAAACGACGTCGTTTTTTTAATATCAAAACGACATCGTTTTGATATTATCTCAAAATGACGTCGTTTTGACATTGACATGTGATGTCACACTTTCCGTGCCACGTCGGCATTACGTGGCAGCCACGTCGGCATTACGTGGCAGCCACGTCGGCATTACGTGACACCCACGTCGGTATTACGTGGTAGCCACGTAAGTATCCGTTAACGGAAACTTAACCCGTTATGGATTATGTATGAATTTGCACAATAATAAATCTATACGTATGTAATTTGAATTTTACTTAAATTTATGTATGGGTTTACACTGCTCCAAAATTTGTGTATAAATTGAACATCCGAGAATAGTTGGGGTATGAAAGGACCGATTTTTCGATTGATGACTGCTCGTGATAGGGTTCTCTTTTCTATTCAGCAAATTGGGCTTCATGGCCCAATACCAGGAAAAAATAGTTTGGGCATTTACAAGAATAAATACGTGTCATGGTAGAGATATTTTCTTAAGCCGACACAAATAGATTGAGTTGAAAAATTGAGGATATTAAGTGTATTCGATTGGACATGGATCAGGTCTAAGAGGGTGCGCATTGACGTCGAGTCCGGCCTTGAATGCCATGACAAAAGCTTTGAATTCTCAGGTTTTTAAGCTCACCGATAAATTGGGCCATGGTCGGGTCATGGGCCGATAAATTGGGCCATGGTCGGGTCATGGGCTTGAATCTTGGCCATTTTGTGATTTTGAACGTTCCTAGGGAGGAGTTCCTCGACCAATCCTCCTTTTAAGGGTGTGTGTCAGTAAATCCTCATTCTTTCAGGATAATTTCTACTTGGTGGCTCTGTGGGTTTTCCCTTAGCTCTAGTGCTCCTTTTTGGTCGGTCTTGAGTTCAACTAGGCTTGGTCTTGCCTCCTCAGAAAATAGGCCTTCGGGTGAGATGCTCTCAACACACTTTCCCCTTGAAGACGTCTAGTCCATGAAAATAATTTATATGCTAGGAGTTCGAGCAAGTTAGTGCTTGTATAATGATCATTGACGGTTCAGAGATGTATCTCATGTTTTAGAAATGTGTGGTTCACGGTCGGGTCTTGTCTAGCCTGAGTTGATTCTATTTTTTGTTGGTCCCTAATGGGTCAAGAACATATGTCAGATCGGGTTTGTAAAGATGCTTTCGTGGTTGGGCTAAATTTCAACAAAGCAGACCTACGTATCTTTCTGGCTATATTGTAATCGCGGTATGATTGATTGTTGACCCTATGGTGCATGCATGGGTTATTTTCATTTCTGGTCTGAGACAAAGATAAAATGTTTCAACCAATATACTCATGGAGGTAGGCCAGTCGATGAATCCCTAGCCCGGGTTCATGGTTCGAGTGGAGTGGTTCCATGAATGAGGATTTAGTGTTGTGACCAAGGCTGATCGGGTGGCTCATCTCGCTACTCGACTGAATAAAGTCTCTCGGCCATTCCTAGTATTCTCTTAGCCATCTTTTTGGTTCTCTCGAGCAAAAGTGATCTTAGGATGAGTCTTCATAATCTTTACGTCAGGTGGCTCCCTTTGTTCTGGTAAGATCTCATTGGCCTTTTTGACTAGTTCAAATATATTTGAATTGTACTATGGTCGAGGTTTGGTTTGATGACGGCATCAAAGAGAGTTCTCCTCTCATATTTGTTCCTATGAACAATATCTCTTTTTATATCCTATATTCTATGCTCTTGAGTTTGTTGTAGAGAATCCGTATTAAGTGGCTTTTCATCTTGCATTGGCGTATTATTGGCTTTTGTTATGTCTTGTACAAGGTTGATGTTCTTTACATAAGCAAGCTTTGGGAGGATTTTTCTTTTCAAAACAATCTAATCGTATTTTATGGTTCCAATGTTTCTCTTAGGGAATTTATGAATTACATCATTGCATATTTTTGGTTTGTGTTTATCTCAACAGTCTTGAAAATAACAAGAATAGATCAAAGTATTTTTTATGTCAAGCAAGATAAAACAAAGAAAAAAATGCAAATAATTTCCTTTTATGGTTTTTGATAGTATGCAATGACAATCAAAACGAAACTAAAGCAATAAAATAACTTTTATAGTTTTATAATTTTTATCGAAATAAAAAACAAAGCAAGTAGAAAGAAAATGAGTGAATATTCATTTCGTATTTGATTTTCTTTTTATTCTTAAGGTATAAGTGAATGAAAATGTTAAGAAGAAACCTAGAGAGATTTACTAAATAATACTAATAACTCCAAAAGCCTTAACAATGTCGATAAAACTCTTCTCCTTCAAAAACAAATTTTCTCACAGAGTATCTTTCTCTCACCTCTCTCCTCGTGTAGGTAGACTCGACAACAATAATCAACAAAATGAATAAAGAAAAAGTAAACAAACATCTTCTTTTAAAAGGAAATTATTAAAACATAAAATGGCAAACCTTCTAGTTCTCCCTAAAGGTTTGCCTCTTTCTTTCCTTTTCACGTCACTGTTCTTCTTCTTCAGACCTCCTTCCGGCCATTTTCTCAGTTTGCTTTATATCCTCTGTTTCGGTCGACGTCTTTCTCCTGTAGTAAGCTCTCAAGGGCTTATTAATACTCTCCCATTTAAGAAGCTTGTCCCCAAATTTAAAATCTGAAAATCCCTTCTTTTGATCGAGGTTGCAAGATGCCATGTGTTTTCGTGATCCTCCAAACCTGTCCAAGAAATGAGAACTTTGAGATTACCCGTGTTATCATAACGAGTGTCCAGGACTGTTTCCGGAGTTGGTGAGGGAACGCCTACATCAAACAAGATGAAGGTAGCTGTAGTGGCTGTTCACGATCACCAATGGCCGCTTCTGATACTCCCGCTTTTCCACTGAATTCTGCCGATAAGGCTTCAATTTGACATACACCTTGTCTCCCACAGAATATTCAACCTCACGCCTATGTTTATCAGTGTGCCTGTTCATTATCTCATGGGCACGTTGTAAATGAGTTTTGATGATAAGCAAATGATTATCTCTTTCCCGAACCATTTGTTCCAAGTTGAAGTTATTTGTGCTCCCTGATTCAAAGCGAACAATCGTTGGCGGATCCCAGCCATAGACAACCTTGAAAGGGATTGTTTTTCAGGGCTGTGTGATAGCTGGAATTGTACAAGTACTCCGCCCAGGGAAGGTACTAATGCCACAATCGAGGCTTCACAGAAGCGAAACAACGGAGGTACGTTTCAAGACAACGATTTAGCACTTCTGATTGCCCGTCGGCTTGGGGATGAAACGCGGTGCTGTATTTGAAACGTGTGCCCGCCTGTTTGAAATTCTTGTGCCTAAAGTTACTCAGGAAAATTCTGTCACAGTCTGAAATAACTCCACCAAGAAAACCGTGAAGATGAACCACACCCGATATGAATTTGGTTGCCACGTCCGCTGCAGTAAAAGGGTGACGAAGGCTGAGGAAATAAACATACTTGCTCAACCTAAACAGCGTTATGAAGTCCGTTTCCGATTTATAACGAAATGTTTCCAAAGTGACAGTTTAAGGTTAATACTGTACCAAATAAATGTTTGAATATTTAAAATGTAAATGACAAAATCTTGAGGTTTAAAGTGTTAGTGGCTGCCAAATTCGAGGTTTTTATGCGATTTTCCCTCTATCTATCACCAGCAACACAACATTGAAGCCCTGAGATATAGGTAAAGCTTCAATAAAATCCATAGAGATTTCATCCCAAACGCATGATGGAATCGGGAGTGGTTGGAGAAGACCTACCAGAGAAAGTGTGGAATACTTGTTGGCTTGACAAACCACGCAAGAAGCAATAAATTTCTGAATATCGTCCCACATCCCCTTCCATTGAAATACAAGTTGTACCCGTTTTAATGTCTTTAACACCCCGGAATGACCACCCATCTTGCTGTTGTGAAATTCATTGAGAAGCAAAGGAATAAATGAAGAAGTCTTGGGAATGACCAGACGCATTTTAAACCATAACCGGTTATCCACAATGCTATAACCCGGTTTTGTTACACCCGCATGAATCTCTGTAATTGCTTTCTGAATTTCAATATCCCCATCGATTTCTGAATTTCAATATCTCCATTGATTTCTTTGTATATGTCTTGGAGCTGAAGCACAAATGGCACCATCAAACCGAACAACTTGGACAGCAACGAAGAAAGCTGAGGCATTCTTGAAAGACCATATGCTGCCTTGTTTTCAATGTCGGGTTTATACAAAATGTCAAAATCGTAACCCATGATCCGGTAAAGCCACTTTTGGTATTCAAGGTTCACTTCCCATTACTCCAAGAGAAATTTGAGGCTCTTTTGATCCATGTGAACAATGAATTTTCTGCCAGAAAGGTAATGTTTCCATTTCTGAATAGCAAGCACGATTGCCATGAGTTCGTGCTCATAAACCAGCTTAAGTTGTTCCCGTGGAGTGAATCCATGACTGAAAAATGCAATAGATCGTGCTGCACAAGAACCGCACCCACACCCGAATTGGAAGAATCAATCTCCACAATAAAAGGAGTGGAAAAATCCGCTAGGGCGAGAACTAGTGTAGACACCATCGCATTTTTCAGAGTATCAAAGAAGTGTTGCGCCTCATTTTTCCATGTGAACTGGTCTTTTTTGAGTAACGAGGTCAGAGGTTTGGCAAGCAGTACATAATTGCGTACAAAACGTCGATAATAACCCGTTAATCCAAGAAATCCTCTTAGTTCTTTGACAGATTTTGGGGCTGCCCAATTCTACATTGCCGAGGTTTTTGATGGATCTGTTGAGACACCCTCACCCGATATGATATGCCTGAGGTAATCCATTTGTGGTTGACAGAATAAGCACTTCTTTTGATTGACAAAGAGCATGTGATCGGTAAAGAGCTTTAAAACCACATCCAAGTGCGCCGCGTGGTCGTTCTCCTAGCGACTATAGATGAGTATGTCGTCAAAGAAAACCAAGATAAAACAGCAAGATAAGGTCTGAAAATATCATTCATCAGAACTTGAATGGTGGATGGAGCATTCATGAGACCAAAAGGCATTACTAGAAATTCGTAGTGCCCATCTGTGGTTCTGAAAGCCGTTTTATGAATGTCATTTTCATGCATCCTTATTTGATGGTAGTCAGTGCGAAAATCGAACTTGGAGAAAAACTTCGCATCCTTGAGTTCATCCAATAACTCATCAATGACCGGTATCGAAAATTTATCCAGAATTGTTGCGCGATTCAGAGCACTGTAATCAATACGAAATCGTCAAGAGGAATCCTTCTTTTTTACAAGCAAAACTGGGCTTAAAAAAGGACTTGTGCTAGGTCTGATCACTCTGGTAGCTAACATACCTGCCACTAATTATTCCATTACCTCCTTCTGTGCATGGGGATAGCGGTATGGATGTACACTAACTGCTAAGCTACCCGGTAACAATGTTATCCGATGCTCATGGCCGAGAATGGGGGCAATCCAACTGGCCCTGCAAAAACATGTTGAAAACGATCGAGTACGTAAGAGATTGTTAGTGAAATCGGTACCTGAGGTGGCTGTGTGGTCTACAGGTGTGTGGTTGCAAGAGCCCCACCCACAACAGAATCCGACCACTTTGACCCCCTGCGCTTTAGAGACAAGTTGTCGGTGTGAAGGTTGGCTTCTCCTCTCATCCGTGACCAACATCCCTGGTGTAGGAATTGCAGTTCGTGGGAAGCCCAAGTAACTTCGCAACAACCCAATGTCCGCAGCTATTGCACCCCAAGTATCAAATCCGCGCCACCAAGTTCCAAGGAGATGAAGTCCGCACTAAATTGCAAGCCCTGAAGTGTGAAAGGTACGTTCTTACACACCCCCAAACCCATTACCGTTACCCTGATGCCCAAGACGACATTAAGATTCGGAGCGTGCTGAAGTTGCATTCGCGTGGACTTAACTGCAGCTGGAGTGATGAAATTGTGGGTTGCCCCACTATCCATCATGAATACCAACTGTGTTTTCCCCATGTGACCCAATAACTTCGTAGTAGTTGGGTTCGAATTGCCAATAAAAGATTGAAAAGACAGCTCCATTAATGTATTCTGCTTGGCTGGCTCATCATCCAGAATCTCGATCATGTTGTCATCTAGAACTTCCAACTCATAGCCATTTACAACCGTAAGAATTTTTAATTCCTTATTCGGAGAGATTGCATCATGCCCTTTGAACTACTTAGAATTTCATTTAAAACACAAACCACGCCTTCTTTTCTCGTCTAATTTTGCATCAGAGCAGTTCAGCCGTGGTTGCGGTGCAGGTTTTTGCGGCAGCGTAGTGACTGATTTCTCATTGTCTGTGATGATTGTTTTTATCCTCCAACTATTATGATGGTGATCAGTTGTAGCCAATTGGCGTGTCTGTCTTGATCCGTGTGAAGTTCTTTACTCACCACGCAGGTCAAGACATCCGTCTGCATTGAGAGAGCAACCGAAACCATCTCTGGAAGATATTGAGGTTTCATGAGATGAACCACTGCTCTGATTTCTGGCTTAAGTCCATTGAGGAAGATGCCCTCTAATTGGTGGCTTGCTAAATTTGTCACTTGGACAGTCAACTCTTTAATTTCATGAACGTATTCCACGACGGTGCTCTTTTACGACAAACAAAAGAGGTTTTGGCTTGGTCTTTTGTTGTTAATATTTCCAAAATGGATCATTAAATGATGTTTATATTGATCCCACGTTGCAAACAGTTCACGAGTCATCTCCGAGTTAAACCAGCCAAAGGCATCTCCTTCAAGGCTCATCGAGATCATCTCAAGTTTATCATTGTCATTGTATCCTCCCAACCTGAAAAATCGCTCAACCTTTGAAAGCCAACCAAATGTATTCACATCTTCAAAAATCGGGAGTTCCACCTTTTTTACCAAACTGTCGCAAGAACCCAACATGGATGACCGAAAATCGGTGTTGATCGTAGGAGGAGGACCGTGTTGCGCATGAGCCCAAGGCGTTTGGCTGGATTCTCCCTATATTTTCTGTGACTCCAGCCACGACAACGTCTGAAAGAGACGATCGAGGTGCGAATGGAAGAATTTCTCCATCGAAGCTTGAAACGTTTCGAGCTTGGAGTCAAGTTTAGACTCCCATTTCATTTCTAAACGACGCAGAGAGTCCTCCAACAATATTTTCCTCAAAATCACACCTCTGTAGCCACTGTTGAGTGGATCCAAATGCTTGAAAATCTCGTCAAAGCTGCCGGTGAGCTGCGGTGACGGTGAGAAACCCGGTGGGGTCGTCAGAATCTCATCGTGTGACTATTCCATTGGCAACCGTGTTCTTCCTTTGTCACAAAGACACCAAATGTTAAGAAGAAACCTAAAGATTTACTAAATAATACTTGAATAACTCCAAAGCCTTAACAATGTCGATAAAACTCTTCTCCTTCAAAAACAGATTTTCTCACAGAGTCTCTTTCTCTCAACTCTCTCCTCGAGTACGGAGACTCGGCAACAACAACCAACAAAATGCATAAAGAAAAAGTAAACAACAACATCTTCATTTAAAAGAAAATTATTAAAACGTAAAACGGCAAACCTTCTAGTTAAGGTTTGCCTCTTTTTTTCCTTCTCACGTGCCTTGCTCGTGCATTTCCCTCCACGTCACTTTTTTTTCAGACCTCCTTCCCACCATTTTCTCAGTTTGCTCCATATCCTCTGTTTCAGTCGACGTCTTCCTCCGGTAGTAAGCTATCACGGGCTTATCAGAAAATTAAATAAAACTAAAAAAATAATTGAAATTACTAGAGATACAAGCA
This sequence comes from Pugionium dolabratum, assembly GCA_018901945.1. Lineage (NCBI taxonomy): Eukaryota > Viridiplantae > Streptophyta > Magnoliopsida > Brassicales > Brassicaceae > Pugionium > Pugionium dolabratum. Next base: position 815,919 of record JAEVFF010000009.1, on the reverse strand, counting down.
TTTAAACTTTAATACCAAGTGATATAAGATCATAAATTATTCATTTAATTGATCATCGGTCTCAAGACTTAGCAGCTACATGGAATGACGGTTGAGGAAAATAGAAAATAATAAATTCGGATTATGCATCCATCTTAATATATTAGTGGAAAAATCTTAATGCAGAATCTCTTCCTCACAAATATTAAGATTATATTCCATGAAACTAAACTATTTTGATTCCGGAAGCTACCATTACTCGCAAATATTATAATCAAAACAATATTTAAAAACAAATTTTTTGATTGATTGATAAAAACATGCAAGAAACTTATACAAAAAGAGCGTATATAGGCTCATTTACAACATAACTCCAAGAGTTAAATTGAACAAAAATGGGAAATAGATCATTTTCATAAATTTAAAAAACATGGAACTTATTTTTCATAGCAGTTGGGCTTTAAATTCGGATGGTCCAGATTAGGCAAATGAATAGCATTATGAATATCTTTGTGTGATAAAGGGGCTGGATAACTATCTGGACGATAAGATGTTTTTAAGGTTTGAAAAGTCTCTAATCATGAGAGCTAGCCATTTAGAATGGCTGATCTAGGTGCCAAATAAGAAGAGTGGACCAATGGTTGATCCAATTTTCTGCTAGAACTTGGTTAGGAAGATTTAGCTGAATATCTTTCTTTGATTCCAAACATTTAAAGAAATACTCATAGAAATAGAGATAGGATGATGTTTCCTTAAGTAGACAGAAATGATCCATATGAAAGGATTAAGAATATCAGGTTGACTTGTGATTAAGCTGGCTCTGTGGGGTTTTCCTTGGCCCTAGGTGCTCCTTTATGGCTGGCCTTTGATTCCACGAGGTTTGGCCTTGCCTCGTCTACATGTTGATCTATTGAGATTCCCTTATCACCTAAGCACCTATAGGATTTAGTTCCTAGATTGTGCCATGTTGGATGTAGCTTTGATTCACCAAAGCTATCCTGTAGATCTTGCATTAAACAGAACCATGCAAATAGTTTTAAGCCACAAGTTATTTTATGATATACAACTTTTTATTCCAAGCACCCCTCGGCCTTTTTTTGGCTATTGTTTCCGAAGAAACTTGTGAAGATGTGAGTAAATTACATCAAGGTGAGTAAGAAAACTGGAGATGTGAGAAGATTGGATCAGAGCAGATAAGGCAAGGTGATGTAGCAAAGGAAATTGCATCAAAAGGATTAAGGAAGATTTTCATAACCGGATGGGTGGGAATCTTATAAATGGTAAGGTTAGTCTCACTATAAATACATGAGACTAAGGAAAACCTAGGGTCACAAAAAAGAGGGTTAGGCGTGCAAGGTTACTGAGCTGCATCTTTGAGAGTGAACAAAAAGGATAGTTGAGTGATTGATTGCGAATCAAAATCAGGAAGAGCTGTTTTGTCCTGGTTTGATCGGAACAAGTGAGGTTATGATATTCTTGGGTAGACTAAGATTTACCTTTGAGCATGTTATAAGAAAATAGAAGTGTGTCAAAGGTTCGATTGAGTGTAAAGGATTAACTTAATCAAGAATCTAGTGAATAAAGAATATCTTATTGGAAGAAAGTTTTTGTCCTGTGCTCAAGAACTCAACACTTACAATTGATATGAGAGCATACATCTGGTAAGAAACACATATATTTCTTTAAGTAAAAAAACAAGTGAGCTCTAGGGACAAAGATGGAGAGTTCACAACACTTTGGATCGATCAAATCACTACTGTTGGACGCTGAGAATTTCGGATGGTGGGAAGTTCAAATCAAGGCTCTGATTAAAGGCATTGATGAAGATGTCTGGACAGTGGTGGAAGAAGGTTGGACAGAACTAATTGTCACAAATGAAGAAGGAAATAGAGTGTTCCTAAAGAAAGGCATTGGGGGGGGGGGGGTTCCAAAACCTAAAAGGAAGTGGACAACCGATGAGAAACTTATGTCAAAATATAACTCAAAGGCTCTTTCAGTGATTTGGACTTCATTGACCAAGGATCCGTTTAAAAGAGTTAAGGGGTGCGCTACAACAAAAGAAGCATGGAATGCACTTCACATATCATTTGATGGAACAAGTAATGTTCGCAGAACTCGGGTTAATATGTTCACATCACAATTTGAGACCCTCAAAATGGTTGATAATGATACTGTTGAATCCTTCGGTGGTAAGCTTAGCTCAATTGCAAATGAAGCTCTTGTGTTAGAAAAGAAGTACAAATATAAGAAACTAGTAAAAAAATTTCTTCGGTATCTTCCTGAACGGTTTCAGGCACACATGTCAGCAATCGAAGTGTCACTCAATTCTCATGAGATGAGATTTGATCGGGTTGTAGGGATGATGCAAGCCTATGAGTTAGAACAAAACAAAAAAGTGAATCCAGAGAAAGAAGTGTAGCATTTGTAGCTAATCTAGGAAAAAATCAGCTGGAATATCTTGAAGAAAAGGTAAGCCTGATTATGAGAAGGTATTTTAAGAAGATGTAGAAAAATCAGAGAAGTGCAAGTTTCAACACATCAAAGGAAGAAGGAGAATCCAGATATGAGAGAAACTTTAAGAAATCAGAAGTGAAGTGCCATAAATGCAAAGGAATAGGACACTTCAAATCAAAATATCCCACAACAAAGAAACGAGAGACCATCAGATGTAAGGAATGCAATGGGTTTGGAAACATCAGATGTAAGGAATGCAATGGGTTTGGAAACATCAGATCAGAGTGTGTTGGAGTGTTTAAAAGAAAAGAAAAATCTCTTGTCATTATGACGATGAGACCGAATCAGAAGAATTGAGTGATGACAACGTTGAGATGCTAAACTTTCTGGCATATCTAGGAGTTGTTGATTAAGAGGAAGACTTTGATGATAATCTGGAACTCATACTCTTTGATGACAACAAAATTCGATGTGAGTCACTGGTCAAGAAAATGAAAGAAAATGAATATTTACTTTATGATATGAAGAAACTGATTCAAGAGAAGCAGGAGTTGGAGAATCTAATACAAGTTCTTAAAGTTGATCTTGGAAAGGAGCCTGAAAAATCTAGAGAACTAGAGGGAAAGTTGGATGGTCAACTGAGGAACATCAAGATGTTAAGCAAAGGAACTCATTATCTAGAGAAGCTGATATCAGTAGGAAGAATGAGTCAAGAAGAGTGTGGCTTAGAATATCAAAGAAATTCAACCAAAGGAAACTTAACCTTTGTCAAAAGTGCGACTGTACCAGATAACCACAATGTGCCAACAATATACCCACCGGAGAGGCAAACATATCAAGGTCTGGATGCTACTACTGCAATAAGTTTGGACATATCAAAGCCTACTGCTATCGTTTTCAGAAAAGGATAGGAAGTCTCATTAATCAGAATCGAGTCTTATATGATTGGCAAAGATACAATCTAGGATGGGTGAGAAAATATAATTTTTATGCATATGTCTCCTTCAGTGTAGGGAAGCACCAGGAAGCAGATTCTGCTTGGTACGTTGATAGTGGTGGCTATAGGCATATGACAGGAAGCCAAGGACATCTTCAAAGACTTGAAAAATCAGCACTAGGAAAGGTCACTTTTAGAGATGAAGCTAAGGGAAAAATTCAAGGAAAAGGGATAACCACAGGGGAAAGTTCCCAAAATTGGAAAATGTGTATCTTATTGATGGTATGAAAGCAAATCTGATAAGCCTCATTCAGCTGTGTGATGAATGACTATTTGTCTCATTCACAAAAACTGAGTATCGAGCTACATATGATCAAAATCTCATCAAAATTCAGGGTGTCAGGACATACAATAATTGTTATGTGTGGAAGCCAACAAAAAAGTATTTTACAGCAACAAAGCTTGATAAGATAGAACTATGGCAACATAAGTTGGGGGACATAAATGTGCATACCATGGTGAAACTAACAAAGCAACAAATTATTCGAGGGATTCCGAAGCTAAAATTGAAGCCTGATTTTGTTTGTGAACCGTGTGCTAAAGGCAAGCAAGTAAGTTCATCACAAAGCCGTACCACACGTACAAACAAAGGAAGCTCTAGATCTGATACACATGGACTTGGTGGGACCAATTCAAGTAGAGAGCATTGCCAGAAAAGGTACATATTTGTGTTGATTGATGATTTTACAAGATTCACATGGGTAAGATTCTTGAAGGAAAAGTCAAAGACGTTTAACAGCTTTAAGATACTAGCATATCATCTCATGAATTAGAAGAAAAGCAATATCAAGGCGATCAGAAGTGATCATGGAGGTGAATTTCAAAATGAAGTGTTTGAAAAATTCTGTGGAGAACTAGGTGTTATCCATTAGTATTCTGCACCACGCACACCTCAGCAAAATGGTGTTGTGGAAAGAAAAAATCGAACACTACAAGAAATGGCACGTGCGATGCTGCATGGTAGTCAAGTGGCCAAACACTTCTCGACAGATGCTATCAATACAACATGTTACATCATTAATCATGTGTATGTTAGAAAGGGCACCGAGATGACCCCTTATGAACTCTGGAAAGGGAAATCACCTACTGTGAGCTACTTTCATGTTTTTGGCTGCGACTGCTATATCTTGAATAAGAAGGACCAGCTAGGTAAGTTTGATTCAAGAAGTGATGAAATAATCTTTCTTGGGCACTCAGGAACAAGTACAACCTATAGAGTATACAACAAGCGGGAAAGGATGGTTCAGGAGATTGGGAATGTAGTGTTTAATGATTTATCACCTTAGGGACTGATCTTCAAGTTTGTTCATGAACCCATTGGATCAGAGAAAGAGAAAGCAACTGAGCAAGAAACAGTGGTTCCAGAAACGAGATTACAAGCAGAAGTAGATAGGGAACACGAGCACATAACTCGGGTTCATATAAACCACTCAAAACATGATGTAATAAGAGATATCACCAGTGGACGTGTGACTTGCAAGAAACAAATTGACTTCAAGGAGATGGTAAGGTTTGTGTATTTTATATCAGCCATTGAACCGAAGAATCACACTGAAGCCCTTAGAGATGATTACTGGATACAAGCCATGCAAGAAGAACTTGAACAGTTTAGCCGAAATGATGTTTGCGAACTGACATCTCGACAACCAAATGTCAATGTTGTAGGCACTAAGTGGGTTTTTAAAAACAAGGTACTTGAACAAAGTTCGTCTGGTTGCTCAAGGTTACTCATAAGTGGAGGGACTAGATTTTGATGAAACATTTGCACCAATTGTAAGACTTGAATCCATATGATTTCTTATTGGCATGACATGTGTTATGAAGCTTTGATTATAAGAGTTAGATGTCAATAGTGCCTTTTTGAATGGAGTTCTTTAAGAAGAAGTTTACGTTGAACAACCCAAAGGGTTTGAGGATAGTGAGCATCGTGGTCACGTATACAGGTTAAAAAGGGCTCTCTATGGATTGAAACAAACACCATGTGCATGGTATGAGAGGCTGACCTCATTTCTACTATTACAAGGCTATCAACGTGGAAATGTTGACAAGACGCTATTCATTCAGAATTGTGGTGATAAATTCATGGTAATTCAGATCTATGTTGATAACATTGTGTTTGAGGAAACAGATCAGAGGTTGGTTGATGGGTTTGTCAAGAGCATGACAAATAAATTTAAAATGAGCATGGTAAGAGAGTTGAACTATTTCTTGGAGTTGCATATCATGCAGAAGAACAATGGATTCTTTATTTCTCAAAGCAGGTATACGAAAAATTTGGCCACCAGATTTGGATTTCAAGAGAGCAAACCAGCTAAGACACCCATGGGAGTAAACACCAAGCTGTTTTGTGATGAACAAGGTGAAGATGTAGATCCTAAACTTTACAGGGGGATGATTGGAAGCTTGTTGTATCTTACAACTAGAAGACCTGATCTTTGAATTAGTGTAGGGATTTGTGTTAGATATCAAGGTAAACCCATGTTGTCCCATTTGCAAGCTGTAAAAAGGATAATCAAATATGTCAAGGGTACCACAAAACAAGGTCTTCTATACTCCAGGGAAACCAATCAGCATATGGCAAGATACTGTGATGCAGACTGGATAGAATGTTTGGATGACAAGCGAAGCAGTAGTGGTGGGTGTTTCTTTATCGGTAACAATCTGATCTTGTGGCATAGCAAAAAACAAATAGTGTCTCCCTATCAACTGCTAAAGCTGAATACATAGCTCTTGTGAGTAGATGCACTCAACTTCTTTGGATGAAGCAAATGGCCGCTGATTATGGTACTAGCTTTAACTCACTCTTGATTCATTGTGATAATGAGAGCGCTATCAACATTGCAAAGAACCCGGTACAACACTCACAAAACAAACACATTGATATAAGACATCATTTCATTCGTGATCTTCTTGAGGATAAGCTAGTTAAGATATACCATGTGAACACAGATCTACAATTGGCAGACATATTTACCAAACCATTGGACTTCAATAGATTTATCAGTCTGAGAAAATCCATAGGCATATGTGAACTCTAATCTGGTTGTCTGTGTGTGTCTTGATTTGAGACAAGAATGCAACCTAGGATTCCATGGATGTTTCAGGTACTGTCTAGAACTGACAAAAAATTTGGAATGAAAAATAAATGCCCCTCCTACCGTCACTCACATGCGTTCTGTACGGAGAAAGTCAAAGAGCTGAAATAATCAATGTTCTGAGACAAACAGGTCAACATTTTTGTAGTTGAGAAACCAAGTGTTACTACTTGGAGTTTGCTTGAATTTGCGAAATATGATGAAAATCAAAATCAAAAAAGGAAAAAAGAGGAAAAAGGTGACATCCTCATCTGTCAAGAGCATTGCAACTCATGCAAGCGCTTCCCTATAGTACAACTGCCTCTTTATTTGAACTTTGTGGTAATAAAGGTATGAGGGTGTAAAAGTGTAGTCATTTCGTGTTACAAAGTTTTGGATGAATTGGATATTTGATGGATATTTCTGTCTGTGTTCTGGATCAATATATGGTTTGTCTAGTTCATAACAGAACACATGCTTTGTGTGCATTTTTTTCTTGTCTGCTTGTTGTCTGGTTTTAGTGCGGTGTTGATCTGTATTCATTGTGGTTTCACATCGGTTGATCTCTCTCATAAGTTTGCTATGTGTAGGCTAGCTTTGTGTGGTTCACAATATGCAGTTGTAAGCTAGGTTCTAGTAATGTTCTGATACACTCACAATATGCAAATTTGAGTAAGGTGCTTAGGAGTGTTGTATTGACTCAATCTTCTCAATGGTCAATGAATGTGACTATTCATTTGAAGAGACGCAAATGTCAAGTTCTCTGTGTTGTTTTTTAACTTCTATGTGCATTCAAGTAGAGGGAGATGATGGTGACAACAAGGTGGAAGTCTCTGGTTCCAGAGAAGCTTAGTTCATGGGGGAGCTAAGTTGTTGGGGGAGCTCATTTTATTTTTTTGTCGCTAACTTAATCAAGATGTTGGTGTGCGAAAAAATAGTGTACATGTTTTTGGCTAGGCTTGCTGCATTTTTTGTTTCATGCTTATAGGACATAAATGTTTGAGTATCACACCAAATTAAAAAGGGGGAGATTGAAGATGTGAGAAAATTACATCAAGGTGAATAATGAAACTGGAGATGTGAGAAGATTGCATCTGAGTAGATAAGGCAAGGTAATGTTGTAGAGGAAATTGCATCAAAGGATTAAGGAAGATTTCCATAACTGGATGGGTGGGAATCTTCTAAATTTTAAGGTTAGTCTCACTATAAATATATGAGACTAAAGAAAACCTAAGGTAACGAAAAAGAGGCTTAGGCATGCACAACAGGGTTAGCTAAGTGATTGGTTGCGAGTCAAAACTAGGAAGAGCTGTTCCTGCTGGTTTGATCGGAACAAGAAAGGTTAGGATATTTTTAGATATACTAAAATTTACTTTTAAGTACGATTTAAAAAAAGAGAAGTGTGTCAAATATTCGAGTATTATTGTAAATGATTAACTTAATCAAAAATCTAAAGAATAAAAAAGAAAATTTCTGTACTGTGCTGAACAAGTCAACACTTACAACATGGGCTCCTTGATGATTCTCCAGATTGTCAATAGTTTAAATGTTTTCTTGGGTAGGACATAAGCCGAGCTCTAGAAATTTAACAGTTTTCCAACTACAATCATGAAAAAACGAACGATCTTCATAAGATAAATGCCACGAATGATCTTTATAAGATAAATGCCTAATCGTCTCAAGACATTTTTATTTTATTTTTATTAGAATGGAGAGCAATTTGAACCTTTTGTGCTAACTGGGAGCCCTAGAAAAATAGGGATGACAACAACTTCCAACTCCATAGAGATGTGGGCACCAAATCCAGTTCCGAAAACCCAAACTTGCTGACCCGAAACTAAGATAGAATTTATTATTATAGAAACTATCACAAATTAATTATATTTGTAACTTAAAAATTTGGAATTAATTCATTTGGAATTAATCGCAAAAGAGAGTATAAATAGTGGGAGAACCTCAATTTGTAAATTCCATTTCCAAAATATTGAGAAATAAACTAGAACTATTCAGATAATTCTTTTGTCTGAGAGCTGAATTGTTTATTTGGTTCTAACATTTAGCGCTGTCTGTGGGGACAATCCACAAAAAGTTCAACAATCTAGATGTCAAGTTCCGGTGACGATCACTCTGACTCTTTATCGGAGATTAAAGCTCTGCTGATGGATCTCAAATCAACTGATGACAAGCAGAAAGAATCCAATGACAACCTCGTGGTGCGGTTTAACGAGCATGAAACCCAGGTCTTGACGCAACTCAACAATCTTGCGATGGCACAAGCTGAGCTCGAGTCAGGAGTGATGGCACTCAACGCACCGAACAGTTTTCAAGTTGAGGAAAACTTTCAACAAAGATCTGCTAGAATGCGCCTTGACTTCGGGATTCAGCCCGAAGATCGAGTCATACTCAACACGACTCCTCGTGCCGAGTTTCTCCCAAAGAGGAGACTGGCAAACTAAGATTGCCAGTCTACGAAGGAAACTCGAATTCGAAAGCGTATATGACAGCATTTCGGCGAGGAAAAAAAGGACATTAGATATTGTCGATTTTTTGTGGAAAATTTAGTAGGACCAGCGCTCGAATGGTTCTCCCAATTGCCAGAACACTCCATCGATAATTGCAATTAGTTATCGATGGTGTTCATCAAACACTATTCCATCTTTATGGGAAATGGAACAATAGATGCCAACCTCTGGAATGTTACGCAAGCCGAGACAGAGTTGTTGCGGTCCTACATTGATAATTTCAAAAAGGTCAAGGCCAAGATAGCAGGAGTCAGTGACTCGATAGCCCTTGCTGCGATGAAACACAGACTTTGGCATGAGTCCCCTTTCCAATTCGATTTGACGATCCATAAGCCCGAAATAATCGAAGATGCATTACACAGATCAACAAACTAGATAACCGTAGAAGAGGAGAAGTTGGCGTTGGCCAAGAAATTCAAGCCGATCAAAAGCGGTCCAGAACCTTTCTCAAGTCAGAGGCGATTTGAGAAAAGAGATGGAAAAGATAGTCGGGCGTTCGGGACTACTAAGCAGAAATACTTTGTAGATCGAAACCCGGACAGCAGCAGTGGGAGTCCCCCAACAAGAAGAATGGATCGGGACGAAAGCTCGTACTGTGAGATCCACAAGTTACAATTTGAGAGACTTCCTAGCAGCAAAATATCTCGCAGGAGAGCTCCCGGATTGCGAATTCAAGCATGACGAATGAGAAGCTAAGAATAACGAAGAGGAAAATACAAATAGTAAATGAGGCAGATCTCCCTATGAGAAAGAAACAAGTGGTCAAACCCAGAAGAAGCGAATCGACTTCATAATGGGAGGGTCAAAGTACAGCCGCAATTCTGTAATGTCAGTAAAATATTGGAACGAAAAGCTGATTTTTGACAGGCCAAGTTCGCAGGAAGTTCTAGGGTAGTCATATCTTTCTCTGAGGAAGATGTCGCTCACCTCGACAACCCGCACGATGATTTACTAGTAGCCGAGCTGGACATCGGACCTAATTGCAAGATATCGATGGTCCTAATCGATACTGGAAGCTCCGTTGACGTCCTGTTCCTCGAGACACTCCAAAAAAATGGGAATCGATAAGGAGGAGATTCAACGACCTCCCCTTCCTTTGACAGGATTCAATGGGATAACCGAGATGTCATTGGGGACCTTGAAGTTACCCATCTCTGCTAAAGGAGTGACTAAGATGGTGGAATTCACGGTAGTGGACAAATCGGTAACTTATAATGTCATCCTCATGATGCCTTGGATTTATGTGATGAAGGTAGTGCTCTCAACATATCATCAATGTGTAAAATTCCCAACACCGACAGGAGTAGGAGTGCTCCGTGGAAATCAAAAGAGCTCAAGGATATGCTATATGAGTGGGCATTGACTCCGAATTCAATAGCAATTACCGAGCGGGGACGATTCTAAATAAGCGGAGAAATAAAAAATTCATAAAGGTCCCCAGGCTAACTCAATTGAGTAAGTCTACATCAATCCAATGCACCCGGAGAGAAGCGTCGGCATAGGAGCGAATTTGGATCAAACAATCAGAGAAGAGTTAGAAACATTTTTGTAGGAGAACAAGAATACATTCGCGTGGTCCACAAAGGATATGATCGGAATTCCCACAGAGGTAATCACCCACGAGCTGAATGTCGACTCGGCGTTCAAGCCAGTCAAATAGAAACAAAAACGGATAGAGCAGGAGAAAGCTCAATCCATGAATGAAGAAGTGAAAAAACTTCTAAAAATGGAATGATCCGTGAGGTTCGATATCTGGAGTGGCTAGCTAATTCAATGGTGGTGAAAAATAAAAACGGAAAGTGGCGGTTCTACGTCGACTTCACCAACCTAAACCAAGCATGCCCTAAAGATAGCTTCCCACTTCCACACATAGACAAACTGGTAAAGGCAACGGCGGGAAACCAGCTGCGAACTTTCATGGACGCGTTCTCTAAGTACAATCAAATTCTTATGCACCTAGACGACCAAGAAAAGACATCATTTGTCACCAACATGGGAACCTACTGTTACAAGGTCATGCCACTCGGTCTTAAAAACGCCGAAGCCACTTATCAGAGGCTGGTGAATCGAATGTTCTCGAATCAAATCAGAAAGACAATGGAGGTTTACATAAACGACATGCTCGTAAAATCTACCCGTGCTGAGGAACACGTGGGGGACTTAGAAGAATGCTTTAGCGTGCTGAATTAATTCGGAATGAAATTCAACCCCACGAAGTGTACATTCGCGGTAACCTCGGAAGAATTCCTCGGATACTTAGTCACGGAGCGCAGAATCGAGGCTAATCCTGGCCAGATCTCCACTTTCTTGCGAATGAGCTCTGCTATAACCACGAAGGAAGTCCAATGTTTGATAGGACGAATGGCGGTCTTAAATAGATCTATCTCCTCATCAACGAACAAGAGCCTCCTATTCTTCGAATTACTAAGAGGAAACAAAACGTTCATCTGGAACAAGGATTGCGAGCGGGCGCTCACCGAGCTGAAGGCCTATCTCTCCAATCCTCTGATATTGGCCAAACCGCAGCCAGGAGACCCCCGATACTTGTACGTGGCTATATCTGCAGTAGCAATCAGCGGAGTGCTAATCCGAGAAGAGCAAGGGGAGCAGAGGCCAGTCTTCTACGTTAGTAGGCGGTTGGTCGAGGCCGAAACACGATATCCAGCCATCAAGAAGCTAGCCCTCGTAGTGATAACAACAGCCTGGAAACTGAGTCCCTACTTTCAGTCGCACACGATTTTCATCATGACAACCCAGCCATTACGAGGGATACTCCATAGCCCAAACCAGTCGAGCCGGTTAACAAAATGGGAGATCGAACTAAGTGAGTACGACATTGAATATTGAATAAAAACAAGTATTAAAGCCCAAGTTCTCGCCAACTTAGTCATCGAATTACCTAAAGAAAGCTTCGGAGAAGCATGCCGCAGTGGGAGGTGGACTCCCCACGTAGACGGGTCATCAACAAACCATGAGTCCATAATTGGAATACGACTAACATCTCCGACCGGAGAGGTTATCGAAAAATCTTTTAGATTATTGTTCAATGCCTCCAATAATGAAGCAGAATACGAATCGTTAATCGCCAGGTTAAGGTTGGCGAGTGGGATCGGGATTGACGAGCTGGAAGCATTTACGGATTCTCGGCTCGTGGCCAGCCAATTTAACGGCGATTACAAAACTAAAGATGAACAAATGGAAGCATACCTCGGACTAGTTCAAGGACTAACGCACTTATTTGACCATTTTGAACTTAAGCGGATCCCACGGGCTGAAAACCTTGGCATCCACAACCGAACCGTTAGTCAAAAGGGTGATCGCAGTCGAAAGCATCAAGGCACCAAGCATAGAGTTTCATTCTCAAGTAAACTTCGTCTTCGAGGTTGGGTGTAGCACTGAAAGTCAATCCGATGAGCAGCAATCTGCTCAGATCGAAGAAGGACATCAAATCGAATATTGGAGACTCCCGATAAAGGAATACATATCCACGGGAATGGTCCTAAGCGATAAATGGGATGCAAGGAAACTCAAAGTAATTAGTACCCAATTTTGTGTGATTGAAGACAAACTGTACAAACGAAGCATGGGCGGGGCGTATCTCAATTGTATCAATATAGAGGACGCATAAACGGTGATGAGAGAAATGCATGAAGGATTATAAGGGAACTACTCATCAGGTCATAACTTCGCACTAAGAATCAAACGACAAGGATATTGCTGGCCGACAATGCTGGCAGACTACAGGCGATACACAAAGCATTGTGACGGCTACCAAAGGAATGCCCCTATAAATCATCGTCCGACGGAGGAGTTTCAATCACTTTCAGCCCCATATCCATTTATGAGGGGGTCCATGGACATCGTCGGACCTTTGTATCCTTCAACAGGAAACGTGAAATATCTTCTAGTGATGACAGATTACTTCTCGAAATGGGTAGAAGCAGAAGCATACAAATCGATCGTGGACTCGACGGTGAAAAGCTTCAAATGGAAAAATGTGATATGCAGACATGGTTTTCCTTACAAGATCGTCACGGATAACGGATCGCAGTTGATCTCAAAGAAGTTTGAGATATTCTGCGAGACATGTAAAATTCTTCTAAGTAAATCAAGCCCCCGTTATCCGCAAGGGAACGGACAGGCCGAATCTACAAACAAATCGATACTGAGAAACCTAAAGAAGAGACTTGGAGCCCACAAGGGAAACTGGGTAGAGGAGTTACAAGGAATATTATGGGCATACCGAACTACTCCGCGAAAGTCAACCAACGAGAAATGCCATTCTCCCTCTTTTTCAGAGTCGAAGTAGTTGTCCCTGCTGAAGCCGCAAATCCAAGTCTAAGAAGGGAGTCCTCCCTGGAAAACGAAGCAGCGAACAAAGAGATGCTAGAAGACAATCTCGATATAATAAACAAAAGACGAGATCATGCCCTAATACGGATGCCGAATTATCAGTAGAACGCAGTAAGGTATTATAATTCGAGAGTCAAACCTCAAAAATTTGGAATAGGTGAGCCGGTACTGCGAAGAGTGTTCGAGAATATTGTAGAGGTTGGAGCAGGGAAGCTGAGGGGTTACATAGGAAGGTCCATACATGATCGCGAAGATAATTAAGCACGGAGTATACGGACTAGAGGCCCTTAACCAAAACCCAGTGATGAGATCGTGGAATGCAATTCATCTAAAGAAATATTTTTGTTAAGTTATCCCATTTTATCATATCAGTCTAATTCAAAAATTCATAAAGTTTCTTTTCACAAGTTGTGTTCTAGATAACAGGATGTGAACGAAAAATCATATAAAAAGCGCAAGCAACTCCTCGTAAAAACACAGACACGTAGCTGTCACAAAAACAAGAAGCACTTCGCTAAATAATAAGTTCAGCACAGCTCGGCACGCCCAAGCAGCTCCTCATAAAAACACGGACACATAGCCATTATAGAAACGAGGAGCACTTCGCTAAATAATAAAGCCATCATAGCTTGGCACGCGCAAGCAGCTCCACGTAAAAACACGGACATGTAGCCGTTACAAAAACGAGTAGCAGTTCGCTAAATAATAAAGCCAGCACAGCTCGCACACGCAAGCCATTACTTGTAAAAACACGGACACGTAGCCGTTACAAAAATGAGGAGCGCTTCCCTACAATAATAAAGCCAACACCACTCGGCACGCGTAAGCAGCTCCTCGTAAAAACACAGATACGTAGCCATTACAGAAACGAAGAGCACTTCGCTAAAATCATAAAGCCAGTACCGCTCGGCACAAACCCCAAAAGGGAATAAGAGCGCTAACAGATCATCGTAAAAATATGTACACGTAGCCGTTATAGAAACGAGGAGCACTTCGCTAAATAATAAAGCCATCATAGCTTGGCATGCGCAAGCAGCTCAACATAAAAACACGGACACGTAGCCGTTACAGAAACGAGTAGCAGTTCGCTAAATAATAAAGACAGCACAGCTCGGCACGCGTAAGCAGCTACTCCTAAAAACACGCACACGTAGCCGTTACAAAAATGAGGAGCACTTCCCTACAATAATAAAGCCAACACCGCTCGGCACGCGCAAATAGCTCCTTGTAAAAACACAGACACGTAGCAGATATAGAAACGAGGAGGACTTCGCTAAAATAATAAAGCCAGCACCGATCGGCACAAACCCCAAAAGGGGATAAAAGCGCAAACAGATCATCGTAAAAATATGGACACATAGCCGTTATAGAAATGAGGAACACTTCGCTAAATAGTAACGCCAACACAGCTCGACACGCGCAAGAAGCCCCTCATAAAAACACGGACACGTAGCCATTATAGAAACGAGGATCACTTCGATAAAATAATAAAGCCACCACGGATAGGCACGAGTCCTAAAAGGGAATAAAAGCGTAAGCAGCTCCTCGTAAGAACACAGACACGTAGCCGTTACAGAAATAAGGAGAACTTCATTAAGTAATAAAGCTAGCACAGCTCTGCACGACGACATCGAGTCCATTGAGAGGAAAAGAGAATAAACGAATTAAGAAAGTTCTCGTCAGCACATCGACATTGTAAAGCAAATGATAAAGTACTCAACGGAATAATAAAGGAAAAAGCAGCACAACTTCGTCTAACGATAGCAACAATAAAGCGTATCAAATCGCCAAAGCAAAAGGAAATTAAAAAGAACATCAAACGGCAGCGACAACAAAGCGTATCAAATCTCCAAAGCAAAAAGAAATTAAAAAGAACATCATACCAGCAGGAGGGAGCTGGGATGCAAACGGTGCCGAAGCTCGACCTAGGGAGGCTGATGGAACCAAGGTTCAAACCAAACTCATCAAACAAAGGATCAAGGGACTCGGACTCCGGAACTTCAAACCCTGGAACCGTAACAAAATCTAGAGAATTCAGCATAAGAAACTCCAGGCGTGATAGGTCAATCTCCGGAAGCGCACCCTCCGCATCGAGTAGCTCACATGCACTAATCTCCTTATCGCGAGTGGCAACATCAAGCTCAACACTCAATTCCTCTATTTCACCCTTGATAATCTCCTCAAGAAGCTCTGAATTTGCTCTCGTTTCAGTAGAGCGGGACAAGGAACCCCGCAACTTCTCCATTCCAAAAATATATGATCGAAACTAGGCCACGTGCGCCTTCACCTAGCTATTGAGTTCTAGGTAAGGGCGTTCAACAACTTGTTCTCGTAATCATCATGAGAAATCTCCGTTTCTCTGAGCACGTACTCGGAGCAATTCAACTAGAGGATGATCTTGTCAACAGATTTGACTTTCTCAGCGTCAACCTCTCTAAGGGCAAAAAGCTTCTTCACCTCGGACTCCAACGACTTTATCCTCTCTTTTGCCGTGCGAAAGTCCGCTTCAGTGGGGGAGCGCACTCGCTTCTCGTATGAATCCATAGAGCGGCTATACTCAGCCATGAGCTACAAAAAATATATATGAGAAACGATAAAGTAAGACATGATGACAGGAGAAGGAATGAAGGAAACTTACGTCTCCAAGACGTTTCAAGAAATTGAGGTAATTCTCCTTATGCTCTTTCCCCAGCGTATCGAATGAAGGAAGTTTACATCCAGGCTTCCTGAACTGTTGGACGATGCAGGCCGTAGCATCGGAATCCTCAACGATATTAAAATCAGAATTGTACTCAAACTAGAAGAATTACCTCAACCTTTTAGCCCCGCTCCAAGGCCTCATGTAGTTCAAAGCAGGATGTCTCCTCTTGATGCCGCGGTGATCACCGACCTGGCCATCAATAGGAGGATCCTGAGAGCTCTCTCCGTCGACGACCATCTCATCAACTCGCGCAGAAGAAGGCAGGAAAGGGGTAATCCAGGTCAACAACCTCACAAGGAAAATCACCGCCCAAATCGGGAAGAGCCGCGATAATAGAGTGCGCAGGCAAATCAGGGGGCGTAGAGCGAAGAGGCAAAGCAGGGGGCGTAGAGCGAAGAGGCAAAGCAGGGGGCATACTCTGAGGATCAGGAAGGATAGAAGGCTGGGAGTCCCCATCCCGTCGCGTAGCAACTTCATCGGTAGCTCTCTCAGCACTAGCCCTCTCAACAGCACGCTGAGCCTTTTGCTCGGTACGATAACCAAGACTTGACATCGTATATCGTGGATAATCAAGAGGAAGACCTGAAGTGATGGAAAGCAAAGAAAAGAGTGACATAAATCAGGCAGAGACCACACACTGAGTTGAACCTGGATCAACGTCAAGAGAATCGGAATCCCATATCACTCAAAAATCTTGATTACGAAATTGATGCTGAGACCTGCGAATGTGGCTGCGAGAAAATGAACTCCAATGCGTCGAGCCCTCACGTAGGCTATTCACCAACACTTCAATATCGTCACTCACCAGAGCCCTCTTTAGCATAAATACAAAAGATAAAACAAGCATCACGGAAACGATAATACCAATAAGGAAAGAAGTCCGAAAGTCACAAGTCTACCAGGTCACTGTGACCAACTAGCAGAGGCTAGGGAACACAGGTCACCATATATAGTCCTATCAATGCGAAAGTAAAAAAACGAATTCCGCCACTTCACATCATTGTCAGGAAACTCAGAAAGTATTCCGCACGATGGATTGAGGGTCAGATAGAAAGTGCCGTGGCAAGCAGAATTAGCCCTCACACCACACAATCGCGCAATAATGGGTACATCGAAAGGGAACCCCTCCTCCTCTGCCCGTGTTTACAATCCGACCATAATCCGGATAAAATTGGAGAACAACTGCGGTAACGCAAGCCCAAGTTCATGCATCAGATGAATAAGAATCTCGGGAAGTGGGAAGGATAATCCACACAATCGGAAGAAAACCTCATAAGCACAGCAGTATACTAGAGACGGGAATTCGGGAGAATTAGACCAGCCGAGAATAATGATTTCAGTAGACCGATCGATCAAGCGAGATGATCGAAGGTCGTGAATGCTAGACTCAGAGCAGGTAGACTTCAAGTGAGGCCCGAACTATTTCCGTGTCGCCATAGCAAGACAAGCAAGACAAGCAACAACACTAGAGCATCCGACAACTCAAGAAGATCGCACCGTCGAAGTGACCGAGCTGTAGTAGCGCGCAAGGTGGCACACAGCATGGAGCCATGCGAAATAGACCGCGCGAGAGAAAGCGCAGGGCAAGCTATGTCGAGCGCGCGAAGCACGCGGTGCGGGGTGAGCTGGGTCAAACGCTGGGCGAGTTGGGTCGAGCGCATGGAACGAGTGCGTGGGGCAAACATAAGGCAACACGCAGTGCGGGGACTCGCACGCGAGGCAACGAGAGGCACCCAAGGTGGCGCGGGCAAGAGGAAGCACTCATGGGGCGAGCACTGCAGAGCTCGCACGAGGTCAGGAGCAGGCAGACCGGAACGAGTGCGCAGCACGGGGTGTGCGAGAGGAAGCACGCACGGGGCAAGCATGGCACAGGAGCTCGAGCAAGGTGAGGCGCGGGCGGACCAGAGGCAGCGAGCACAACGCGGGAGCGCGCGCGAGAGGAAGGGCACGGGCGGACCGGAGCGAGTTGCTGGGTGATGCGCGCGAGAGGAAGCACACGAGGAGCGAGCACGATGCAAGAGCTCGTGCGAGGTCAGGCGCGGGCGGACCAGAGCGAGCGTGCAGCACGGGACGCACGAGAAGAACACGTGCGGGGCAAACACGGCACGGGAGCTCGCGCGAGATCAGGCGCGGGCAGACCAAAGGCGGTGCACAGCATGGGGATTCACCCGAGGAGAACTGTGCACGGCTCAGGCAGTGCGAGAGCGGCACGCGAGGCAGGCACAGGCGGACCGGAGGTCACCAGAGGAGGAGCGGCCGTCGGAAAAGGGAGGAGCGACCAAACAAAACAAATAAAAAAGGGGTTGTTCGACAGAGAGAAAAGAAAAGGAGAGGGAAAAAATCAGCCTTTAGAGTGCTAAAGCTATTTTTAAAGGGGAGAAAGAGAACCAATAGGTAAAGGACATAAAAATATGGAAAATCAATAAATAGAAATATAAGCATATTTTCATATATGGAAGGTTTGAAAATCACAAATTAAAAGTTTCTAAAACCAGCTCGGATAAGTTGGGGGGCGGATTGTGCACACCAAATCTTGTTCCGAATATCCAAACCCATTGACCCTAAACCAAAATGGAAATTTTTATTATAAAAACAGTCACAAATTAATTATATTTGTAACTTAAAAATTTGCAATTAATTGTAAAGGAATTAATTGCAAAAGAGAGTATAAATAGTGGGAGAACCCCATTATAAATTTCATTTCCAAAACATTGAGAAATAAACTATAAATATTCAGATAATTATTTTGTGTGAGAGATAAATTGTTTATTCGGTTTTAACAATAAAGTTTTTAATATATTGTTAGCTTAGAATGAGTTAGGCCGAATGGAAAATATAATTGTTAGAAACATCAATTTCAAAACCATATAAGTTCTTGAACCCTTTCAGTATCCTTAACACTCCTTTTAGAGGGGTAAACAACTATGAAGGAAGATGAAAAGGTCATCTACGAAGCGAAATTATGTAAGTTGGAATGGTTCACACTTTTCAGGGTACTTGAAGATACCCGCAACAGCTACTTTGTTAATCATGTGAGAAAGAATGTTTATACTAATAACGAAAAGGTAGGAAGATAAGGGATCTCTTTGGCAGAAACTTCTTTTTCATTTGAAATAGCCTACAAGTACCCCATTATTACATCCACTAGATAATATGAAGTTATAAAGCATGACCTTTTAAAGTGTATGAGATGAGAAGGCATGTGTCTATGGAATGGAGGATAGTAGTAAGAATCCCAATAGAATCAAAGGCCTTTGTGAGGTCTACTTTGAGTGCGATGCATTTCCTTTACGAGAATTTTTCATAACTAGAGACTAAATCGGCTTCAAGAATACAATTCTCTACGAGTAACCGCCCATTGAAAAACTTTTCTATGTAGGAAGAATCAGCTGTCAGAGGATGCATTTTAATCGATTCACCATGATTTTTAAGATGGGTTTCATAAGATATTACAACAGCTGTAGGCCTAAATTTTTTGAAGGAAGATGCTCTATGTCGGTTAGGAACGAGTATTAGAATTGTAGCATCTATGGCTGAGGGTAGGAATCCATCCTTGAAGAAGTGAAGAGATGCTTCTCTAACATCTCTTCCCAAGACAAGCTAGCAAGCTTGGTAGAATTTGGATGTGTATCCATTGGTCCAAGGCTTTTGTAGATGTGAGCTCAAATTCAGTAATCTCCCCAAACAAAGTTTTAGCTTCTACTAAGCATTTAAAGTGACCAAGAAGCCTATGAAAGACAATTGGAGAGGATACAACCAGAGGAGGGTTTAGGAATAATGTTGGAAGTAAGAGGAAACTTCTTCCTTTATACGATGCATATCTATGATGATTGTACCATCACTTAGTTTGATAATAGTTAGATGGGACAGAAACATGTTGTAGAAATAGGTGTTGTCGCAGTCACTTGAAGCCAGTGCAACTGCAATCTTTGCTTGACATAGATTTCTTCAGTATCTCAGAGGTGATTTCATGTTTTGGATTTTCTTAGAAATTTAGGAAGGAATCCTCGAAAACTTTATTTTGGTGTGAGGAACTTATCATGAATCCACTGATTTCTGCTGCTTCGGGGGGTGTGTAGAGCTTGGATCATTCAAAACATGAAACAAATCATTAGCAGTCTTCACTCTTGTTTGGTTATCATTAAAATTCTTTGAATTCAGCTTTTGATTGTGTTTTTAGTACATTTTGTTTGGCGTAGAGAATTGAGAGAGTGAGAGACAAGTCTCAAAGAGCTTCCCAAGAGGATTGGATACACAGAAGGAAGTTTGAGTGACTGGTTAGCTGATTAAGAAACTTGAAGGGTTTTTTCTCAAGATTCATGGGCTAGATATGTTTCCAATCATGAAAAGAATGTGATTAAAGAAGTTTTGTGGGTCAAATATGGTGAAAGCTGGAGGGGAAAGCAAGGAGCCAGTCCTTATTAATGGATATTGAGTAGACAAAGCAGGATGAAGGGGGATACATACCATGGCTACCATAGGTTGGCCTATTATATGGATGATAGTGCTAGTAGCTAGAGCTTTTCACAAGAACTAGATGTTCCCAGAACGTGGTTCAACAGAGTGTAAAAAGATAGAGGGATATGCCAATAGGATATTAATGGCTAATTTGGCCATATTGTACAAACAAAACATAGATGGTAGACCTAAGATAGCAATAGGAAGGACTCGAGCACCTAGAAGGAAAATGGGGAAAACATTGAAAAGATATGACTAGTTGGATAGAGATGACTACAAATATCCAACTTCTCTAATGAAGTGCAATAGCAAAATAATTATGTCGCAATTGATTCGTATAGATTTTCATATGTTATGGTTCGACCTTTATTGGCAAATACTAGTGCATAAATTCCTTTTTTCTATGTTTTTAAAAAACCAAAATTTGTCTATATGATTTGTTTGAAACTACTACTACTATTTGTATGATCCATAGTTTTCCTGTAACTAAACCATATACCCATCAAATTTCTAATATTATTTGAGGAACATTTGAAAAAAATAATTTTATTGTTATTAATAAAAATATGATGCTAACGTATTATCAACACAATGAATTTGAAATAAATATATAAATGAGTTTAAATTACTAGAATAATTATAATATATATCATTGTTATTAATTTGGTTGGAGAAAGAATATATTTTTTAAACTAACCAAAAAATTACTATTAAATTTATAAAAAATAAAATTTGATTCTTGAATTTACATATACAAAAATTAATATTAAAAATATTTAAAAATAATTTCAAACAAAAATTAAAATTATATAAATATCTGATTTACATTAACTAAATAAACAATATTATATAATTTGAAAATATTTTTCCTCATACAAGCATGAGTATAAATCTAGTTAAAGGTTATAACACAATCAAGATGGAGTGAAGAAGAAAAGAAAAAAATACCAAAAGATCTACCCAAAATCCCTTAAATATTCTAGAAACTTTTAAAATTCCTAACATTTTTAACATAATGTTGGAATCTTTCTGGTTTTTCGTATCCATATTGGTTAATTGCAAGTAAGACATGAAACTTTTATTGAATGGGTCTTTATTAAAATGTCAATTGTTCAACATTGAAAATTGAAAATTTAAAAATTCTAGACTGATATGTAAGTTTTATTGAAATCTTTCACACTCTTAAACTAGATTGTTGTCTGAAGTAGCCTCACACTTACTAATGGATATGGATTAGGTTTAAAAGATTTGTATATTTATATGATATGATTGAAATATGTTTAGTGATATGTAAGTATATGTAGTGTGTACGCTTTAAGTTTATACGATGAAAAAAATTGTATACGCCGTTGGGCATGCATATACAATGTACGGTTTGTGGATGTTCATATCAAATAATTGAAACTAAGTTGTGAAAAAAAAATCCAGAATCTGTAGCTTTGTTTTAACAGAATTTCTCACTTTCTCCTTCGATTGTTTGAATTCTCGCGTGTTTAAGAACATAAACGTAAATGACACAGAAAGTTTAACTAGTTAATCCAATGTGGTATTGTTATGTCTCGAAATATATTCAGAATCCAATAAAAATATGAGTTACAAATAATCTTTAGAGACGTATAACAAACTCATATCTTATTCTTTCTTTGCACATATTCTTAAAGTTAAATCTTAGTATGAATCACTTACCGATCTCAACATTCTTCTGAATCATAAGTATTGCGAAGAAGACAAACATGATTGGTGTTGCACATAGGGGTTAAATGATCCCCCATCTTTTCCCGAGTAGTATATGAAGGCGTATGAACTCCTGTCATTTCTAAGTTAAAGTCTTGTGAAATTTTCCTAAATGACACAAAGAGCAATACAATAATTTGCAAAATAACAAAACATTGTTTGTAACGCTATCCATTTTTCGTTAATACAACATTACCCACATTACTACATTACACTCCATTGACACCCCTATCACTTTGTGTCACTTACCATCCCATCATAAATAGTTATAGAGTGTATACGACTTTATAAAGATAAGAGAAAGAAATCGGTTTCTCTCATTTCTCTCACGTCATCGGTTCTCCAACTTCCATCAATTCTTTTATTTTTTTTTTTGAGAAAGTTCATTAGTTATTCTCAACCACCGTCTGCACAACACGCCTAGCTCGACGTCGGAGATACTGCCGAAAGCCATGATGACCGACAACGATCACGAAACAAAGGTGTGTACATGTTTTGATTTTGTTTTATAGATGTAGAACTCTTCTTTTTATAATAAGCTTTCTCAACACATCTATGTGTGTCTAGAACTTCAAACCTGTGAATCAGTTTTTCAGATATTTTTTGTTGTAGAAATGGTTTCATTCTATTATTGCACTATACCATATAACGGTTGATTTACCAATTTGGTTCTCTAACGATCTAATTTGATTTTTCAATCGTTCTGTTCAAATTTATTGTTCAAATAAAATTTTAAAGGTGATTTTTTTCTTCTTCACAACCCTTAAATCTCTGCAAAGTAATCAATAACTGCTCCAAATATGGTAACTCTTTCTTGAAAAGTGATAACGACCGGTGAAAGTGTAGGAATACGGGTAAGTTTATCATCGAACGTGACGTATATAGATGCACGACTGTCTAGTTAACCCCACGTTGAAAGTTAAATGCGATTTTGTTTTTTGACTTCAAAAATTTTGCCGAGTTTGTATGTCGTTTATACTAATTCTTATTCTGATCACTTCTTTTTATCGGTTGAAATACCGGCTATGTTTATTATGTCGCGTTAAAATTGGGTTTAAAAATTGACTTCTAAATTTTCTACAAATTTGATTTCTACATGGTTTGATATTGCTTTCAGTTGTTTTGCCATTTCATTTCAGGTTTTGATTTTTGATTTTGCGACTAGTTTTGAATTTCTTGAAACTTTGTTTTTAGATCTACTCCCGGTAATATTTATAGTTATTTTTTTCAATCCGTGAAGTTTATCACACACTAGTTGTTTATTTGTAAACTCATCATGTATCATATAACGGTTTAGTTACCAATTTGGTTCTCTAACGATCAAACTTGATCTTTAATCGTTATGTTCTAATTGTTTGTTCAATTATAATTTTAACTGCTTCTTTTTTAGGCTACAGCTGCGAGATTTGTAGTAGTTTCTATTCAGATCTCTGTCGTCGACCCAAGCGTTATTAGCTGATAAAATTTTTTTTAAAGATGACGCGAAGTTCGACGAATAAGAGTTTGGTTGGTAAGAGGATGAAAAAGATGAAATGTGACCATCATAGTTAAACTAATTTTTAGAGATTATCAACACGATTATCATGTATTTTATATAATTAAAATAGTTCTTAATATTTATTAGTGTTATTATACAAATATCAGAGATTAATCTTATAATACATTTATTATAGATAAGAATTCGAAATATTCTTTGATTATACGAAATCGAAGTTGACATCTAATGCATATGTTGCAATATCAAAATAATATTTAACATTTAACAATGCTATTATACATATACAAGTACAATCGATTAATGAGAAAAATGATGAATTAGATATAAGATTTTTGTTGATTGCATGACAAACATATAACATCTTCAATACCACCTCATGTATTACCATGTATATTATTTTTTGCACCGTTAACATAAATATTATCACTGGTACTCTTTATATATATTTTAAAAGAAACTGTAATATATACACTAATTTTTACACCAACACTAACACTCTTTATATACCGTTTAAATATTATTGTAACATGTACACTAATAGATAGTTAGATCTTATAAAAGGTTGTTTACATTAAATGCGCTAAATCTTTAAATAAAAGTTAAAAGGTTGCAAGATTTGTAATACTTTGTATTCAGATCTCTGACGTTTTCTCAACTGCTACTAGTTGTTAAAAGTTTTTCAAGATGACGTAGAGGTTGACGAAAAAACGTTTGGTTGGTAAGAGGATGAATACGATGAAAACATGGTCAATATGGTTAAACTGATTTTTAATGATTTAACAACACAATTATCATATATTTTGTATAATCAAAATAGTTTTTAAATATTTATTAGTGTTATTATACAAATATCACACAGTAAATCATATAACACATCTGCTATAGGTACAAAATTGAAATATCTTTGATTATTATAAGAAAGCGAAGATGATATGTACCGTTTAAATATTATTGTAACATATACACTAATAGATCGTTGGATCTTATTAAAGATTGTTTACATTAAATGCGCTAAATCTTTAAATAAAAATTAAAAGGTTGCAAGATTTGTAATACTTTGTATTCAGATCTCTGAGGTTTTCCCAATGGCTACTAGTTGTTAAAAGTTTTTCAAGATGACGCAGAGTTCGACGAAGAAAAGTTTGGTTGTTAAGAGGATGAATAAGATGAACACGTGGTCAACATGGTTAAACTGATTTTTAATGATTTAACAACATAATTATCATATATTTTGTATAATCAAAATATTTTTTAAATATTTATCACTGTTATTATACAAATATCACAAACTAAATCATATAACACATTTGTTATAGGTACAAAATTAAAATATTTTTGATTATAAGAAAGCAAAGATGATATGTAGCGTATATGTTGTATATGTAAAACAAAGTAACTTAAATGTGGTTTAACGTTACCATACACCTTGTAATATCAAAATAATAATTAATATTTAATAATGTTATTATATATATACAAGTACAATCTATTATTAAAAAAAATGAGGACTTAGATATAAGATTTATGTTGGTCGGACAAACACAAATCATTATAAATGCCACCACATGTATTACGATATACATTATTATTTGTACCGTTAACATGAATATTATCAATATTACTCTTCATATACACTTTAAAATAAATTGTAACATATACACTAGTTTGTGATATTTTATACTGATATTACACGCAAATCTACTGAAAATACAATGCATTTAATGAACGTTCTCTACTATTGCAATCATGTGGTTTACATTAGTTCTCGCAAATCAAAGATGAACAATATCCTGCAGAAGTAATGATAATAGTCACAATCAAATCAGTTGTCATATGTTATTGGATTACGTGTAAAAATATTTTCGTTTAGTAGGCAAAAATGAACAGTTAAAATAGAATTTTGATTCATTGTTGTCATTTTCCTAATTTTGAGATTTTTATTGTCATTTCGCGAATTACCTCTAAAATCTTTTCTTCGATTAAGGTTTTTATAACAAAACATCTCAAGATATGAGTGAATAATTATAGTCATTTTCCTTTTGGATTTTCACAATGTGTTTTTCCATTTTTAGTTATTTTTCTTGTAGAATTTCACAATTTGTTTTTCCATTTTTAATTTACTTTTCTTTTATATTTTGATAAAAGAGTTTAATTTATTTTTCAATTTATAATTTCCATTTAACACTATACAGTTTTATCATGTTAATGATTAATAATTATGGACTTACCATTAGTGTTTGAGTGTTAAGTTCTTTTTATATTTTATTAATTTGTTATAAGTTTTTTTTTTGAGTAATACTCTAAAATAGTTTTTAAATTTTTGTTTGAAATATAACAATGTAAATTTAAAATTTCAAATGAAACGCAAATTATTTTTTAAAAATATATATTTACCATAATTAAATTACAAATATAATTAGAATATTATATTTGGGTTCTTTTTCTAATTTAGGATTTAATTATTCTTTATTAAAAATAAATTTTTAGGTATTTTAATATTAAATTTATGCTATTTTTACAAATTTAAACTAGTGGTGTTATATTTGAAATAAAAACATAAAATAATGATATATTTGTCAACTGCCCAATTTTTTTATTTTGATTTAATTTTGTATTTTAAAATTTATTTTTTCTTTTTAATGAAAGTATATCCTTTTATTTATGTACATTTATATGTAGATTGGGAGGGGTTGAGAATTGCTAAAAATGACTCAAACTTACTTTTAAATGCAAAACTAACTTCTCTAAAAACCATTTTGCAAAAATAATCCATGACAGTAAAGAAATTACAAAATTCTCCTTAATACATAAAAGTATTTTAGAAATATCAATTACTTTATGATCTCTATGAAGTCTTCAATTGTAATGATGATGTGTGATTTATAAAACGAAATACAAAACAAAATTTTTCAAAAATATGTTTTGTAAAATGAAATGCAAACTTCTTGAGAACTCTGTTTTATTAAAATAATAACAATACAAACTTTTCGGAAAGTATGCATTGTTAAAATATTTACAAAGCAAGGAAAGTCTGTTTTGTTAAAATAATTACAAACTAGATTTTTTGAGAAATCTACTTAGTTTGAAAGATTCAATATGAAATAAAATAAATAATTTAAACCAGTATAGTTAATTTAAACCAAAATTTGGATTCGTAATCATAACATAAACAAATTTACATAAATAATTAAAATTTCATCTCATATAATCCATCTAAATCAAATTAAAAATCAAGAAATATGTAAATTTCAAAAAAAATTATTAACTAAATTCATATACATAGCAAAATAAATAAAATTTATACAAAATTTGCATACATAAGGGGACTAGTTTAGATCTAGTGGTATCACATGTTTGATAGTTTCTCTTGTTATGTGTTATAAGATTTAGTAGATTAGATTTGTGTAGAGAATTCATGTTATAATTTGAAATATCATGAGATAAGTTTTAAAACTTAGATTTACACTTTTTATTACAAATTGTTTAAGTTCTTTATTTACTTACTTATGTTTACCACGTTCATATAATTTTTATAAAAAAATTTGCATATTTAGTAAAAGTTTATTAGTTTAGGGTTTAGGGTTTCCAAAACTTCTAAAAGTTTGTAGGGAAATTATAAAGCAGACTTTCGTTTGATTTAAAGTTTAGGGTTTTGTGTACTTTTCGAAAAATCTGTAAACCAAAAATTTAACCAAACCGGATAAAGCACACTTTTTAGAAAGTCTGCATAAACCAAAAATTTGATAAACGAGAATTTTATTTGAACCTAATCAACAAAATTCAAATCAGATTTCTTGGAAACTTTGTTTTGTAAAAAAAACAAAGCAGACTTTATGGAAAGTCTGCACAAACCAGAAATAATCATGTTTTATATTTTTTGGTTAAGTTAAATTAAAACTCTGGTTTGGTAAAATTTATGGTTTGTGCAAACTTTTCGAAAAGTTTGCTTTGTATTTTTTTTATAAATATGCTTTGTATGTTAGGTGAAATTAAAACTCCAGTTTGTAATAAAAAATACAAAGTAAACTTTTCGAGAAGTTTGCTTTGTAAAAAAAATACAAAATAGACTTTTCAAATTTTTTTCACAAACTAGAAATTTGAGCAAATCGGAATTTAAATTTAACATAACCAAATTTACAGTTTTTAATCTAACCAAATTTTATTCCTCAAATCTAAAGAAATTTAAACTAAAATTCTACCATAATTTCACCTTCAAAAAAATGAAAACCTCCATCCTCCCAAATATGAAAAAGTAGTAGATCTTCTGTTCTTTTCTCTTTTTCTCCCCTCCTTTCTCTTTTTATTTTCTTCTCATCTTCTTATTTTTTAGATATGAAAAAAGTCATGAGATATGAAAAAAGTAAGTTTTTTTTGTTGAGATGATTTTGCTTTTTGTAGTTTTTATGGTGTTACTTTTATTATTTAAGTTATAGATCTAGGAAAAGAAAGTTGATAGATCTGTAAAGAGTAAGTTTGTTTTTTTAGGGGTTTTTAGATTTTTGTGGTTTTAGAGATTTTTGTTTTTTAGATGTTTTATTGATACGAGCATGGAAAGCACACAAAAGGCGAAGCTCATGGCTAGCAATGAACGAGTGGAACATGAAGAAGCTCTTGCGCTATCAGCTGTACCATTAACCCGAGCCAAGGCCAAAAAACTCAAAGAGACAATCAACAGCCTGCTCAACAAGGAGAATGCACAACAAATTCACTTGGGCTTGAATGGAGAAGTGCTTAAAAGCACTCTGAATATAGTACAAGCTCAAGACATCATATAAATGGGTATGTGTTCCATTTGTACTCTTTTTCTCTTATCCAAGTTTTCTCCCATTGGATTTTCTTGGTAAGATTTTTAATGAGACAAATGAATCACATTACAACCAACCCAATTTGTTGCTTAAAATCAAAAGGAGCCCACTTTAAGTTGGTCCAAATTGGCTTCATCGAGGGGGGGGGGAGGGGAGGTGGGGGAAGGAAGTGTCTACACATTCATAGTCAAAAATAAGAGTTAATGTATTGAAGGTCTTTGGTCAAGTTTTCTCTTGTAATTTTAACCAATTTAATGTTGTACACTCCTATTACGCCACCTAACAGTATAAATAGGGGTTTTCTCTTGTAAATTTGATCATTCAACTTTTCAAATAAAAACATATTTTTTTCTTAAGTTTGAGAGTGATTCTCTTCTTAATATGATTGTTGGTGTATAATATCCTTTAGTCAACATTTAGTAAACTTAGCATTTAGTATCTAAGCTAGTATCTTAGGGAAATCAGTAGTCTTTCTATAGCTACTATGTGACCTTTATATCCACAACCTTTGAACAAATTGAATTTTGATTCATTCTCTTGTAAAGCATATCTCAACTGCTTTAAGAAATGCATTCCTTGGGAAGTTCGCATCATTTGGTATCAGAGCACACTTCTAATCGGTTATCCCTATCCCTCATCTCTATATCTCTCCATTTCCATCTGATTAGATTGCTTCAGCCTGCGTATCAATTTGCATCAGTTTCTTAATTGAAAAAACCTATTCATATAATTGCATTGTTGTTTTTATCCAATATCAAATCAGTTTATCACATAAAAATCGACCCGGACCCATTGCATTTTCAGATTAGAAAATAACACACTCGTAACTATTCATCTTCCATCGAATTTTTTTTCAAAACAGGTACTTTTAACACATTTGTTAAGTGTATTTGCAGTTATGTTCCGAGGAAATGAAACTTCAGAAACACCAAACTTGTTAATGGAGGCTCTAGTAGCATAAATGAAGAAAGCATTACAAAATTAGAGTTGAAGGCCTTCATTTGCGGCTTGATGATGTTCAGAACAATAGTAACACTGAAGTAGGTCCAAGGAGAACTAGGAATCCTTTTAGACATGGCCATAATGAAGAAACAGAAGCCTACTATAGCCGTGAAAATGAAGGGAGTAGGAGAACCCAAAGGAGGCCTAGGTGTGTAAGAGAAGAAAGGGGTCAGCCTAATAACACCTTAGGAAGTCTTAAATTTAATATACCATCATTCTATGGCAAAAATGATCCAGATATTTACCCGGAATCGGAGAAGAAGATCGAGCTGGTGTTTGATTGTCAATACTATTCCGAGCTCAACAAGGTCCGTAGCTGTTATAGAGTTTTATGAGTATACACTCAGCTGGTGGGATCAATTGGTGACTTCCATAAGACGTAATGGTGAGTATCCAGTAGAAACATGGGCTGAGATGAAATCTATAATGAGGAAAAGGTTTGTGCCCAACCATTACAACGTGAACTTCACCAAAAGCTAAGGAGACTCAATTAAGGAAGCCGAAGTGTTGAGCACTATTACCAGGAGTTCGAAACCCTCATGATCAGGACATACATTTCAGAAGATAGAGAAGCTACAATGGCAAGATTTTTAGGAGGACTTAACTGTTACATTCAAGATAGAATGGAGCTGGAACATTATGTGGAGTTAGAGAAAATGTTGCACAAAGCTATACTGGTGGAGCAACAGCTAAAAAGGAAAAGTTATACTAGGACGAGCTATGGAGCAACTAACAATAAGCCTAGCTACCAAAGAGAAGGAAAGCCAATTGCTAAAGTTGATTCCAAACCTTCAACAACCACTCAAGATGTCAAGGGAAAATCTGAAGCTACTACATTTACTAGAACAAGATATGTGAAGTGTTTCAAATACCAAGGAAGAGGGCATTATGCGAATGAATGCACCAACAAGAAGATCAAGATTTTGTTGGATAATGGTGAAATAGAATCCGAGAAAGAAGAGTCTTTTCTGATTCTTTAGAAGAGCATCTTGAACCTCCTATGGCAAGAGAATTACTGGTAACAAGAAGAACCATAAGCGTACAAAACAAAACCAAAGAACATGAGCAAAGAGATAACATGTTTCACTCAAGATGCCATGTCCAAGGAAAAGTTTGCAGCATCATTATTGATGGAGGCAGCTACACTAATGTGGCTAGTGAAACTATGCTAAATAATTTAGGTTTAGAAGTGTTCAAGCACCCAAATTCGTATAAGCTGCAATGGCTTAATGAGTGTGGCAAAATGAAGGTAAGCAGCCAAATCAAAGTACCTATAACCATTGGAAAGTACAAAGATGAGATCCTTTGTGATGTTTTACCAATGGAAGCTGGCCACATTCTGCTTGGAACACCATGGCAGTTTGATCAGAAGGTCATTCATGATGGTTACACCAACTAGCACTCGTTTGAACACAAAGGTAAGAAGATCATACTTGTTCCTATGACACCATAGGAGGTGTACTAAGAGCAATTTGTGTTGGAGCAAAGGAAAACAGTTGGAACTTCAAAAGAAATCATAGGTGAAAGTTCAAAAATGCAAAATCAAAAGGCTGTGAGAACAAGAACAAGAAGCACTCAATTTCTTTGTGAAAAAGCTAAAGAGAACGTTGTGACAGATGCATTGTCACAAAGGTATGCCTTAATCTCTACTCTTGATGCTAAGTTGTTAGGTAACAACTTAAAGAGCTATATGAAACTAATCCTGAATTTAAAGACGTGTACATTGCTAGCATAAAGTTTGCTTCAGAAAAATACTATCGGCATGAAGGATTATTATTTTATGATAATAGATTATGTGTGCCTAACTGTTCTATTTGAGACTTTTTATTTAGGGAAGATCATGGAGGAGGATGGATGGGGCATTTTGGAGTTGCCAAAACTACTAAGGTAATGCAAGATCATTTCCATTGGCCACATATGAAGAGAGATGTAGAAAGAATCTGTGCAAGGTGTGTTACATGCAAACAGGCTAAGTCTAATGTTCAACCCCACTGTTTGTACACTCCTTTACCCATTCCTATTCATCCATAAATGGACATATCAATGGATTTTGTGGTTGGTTTGCCTAGAACTAAGACAGGAAAGGATTCTATCTTTGTCGTGGTTGCTAGATTCTCTAAGATGGTTCATTTTATAGCATGTCACAAGACTGATGGTGCATTGCATATAACCAATTTATTCTTTAAAGAGGTAGTTCGGTTGCATGTAATGCCTAGGACCATAATTTCTTATAGAGTCACTAAGTTCTTGAGTTACTTTTGGAAAACTCGTTGGTCTAAGTTAGGATCTAAGTTGGCATTCTCTACAACATGTCACCCACAAACAGATGATCAAACTGAAGTAGTTAATAGAACATTGTCTACTTTATTGCGTGCATTAGTCAAAAAAAATCTTATAACATGGAAGAATGTTTACCACATGCTGAATTTGCATATAACCATTCTGTATATTCTGCTTCTAAGTATTCTCCATTTCAAATTGTGTGCGGTCCCTTTGTCTCCTTTGGATCTAACCCCTTTGCATTTAAGTGAGAGCTAGTATTGATGGAAAAAGAAAGGCTGAAATTGTTAAATAGATCCATGAGAATGCAAGGAAGGATATTAAGACTAGAACCCAACAATATGCAAGAAAAGCCAACAAATGCAAGACTTTTATTTGAGGTGGGAGACCTCATGTGGGTTCACTTGTGGAGAGAAAGATTTTTAGCTGAAAAGAACTCCAAACTTAAGCCTAGAATTGATGGACCTTTCAAGATAGTTCAGAAGATCAGCAATAATGCTTACAAAATTGATTTTCAAAATAAGTATAATGTGAGTTCAAGCTTCAATATTTTTGATCTTGTGCTTTTCATTGTAGATGAACCAGATTTGAAGTCAAATCCTTTTCAAAAGGAGTGGGATGATACGAGCATCTAAAGCACACAAAAAGAAAAACTCATGGCTAAGAGTGAACTAGTGGAACATGAAGAAGCTATTACCCTACCAAATGGACCATTAACTTGAGCCAAGGCCAAGAAACTCAAATAGGCGATGAGCAGCCTGCTCAACAAGGAGAATGCACAACAAATTCACTTGTACTTGAATGGAGAAGTGCCTAAAAGCACTCTGAATATAGTACAAGCTCAAGATACCATACAAATAGGTATGTGATCTTTAACACCCCCGATCCACAGTAAGGATCGGTTGGGCGAGCTGGCCAGCAGTTGGGCGAGCTGGCCGGCAGCTGGGAGAGCTAGCCGGTAGCTGCGCGAGCGGGCTGGCAGGTGGGCGAGCTGGCCGGCAGTTGGGTGAGCTGGCCGGCAGTTGGACGAGCTGGTTGGTAGCTGGGCCAATTGGCCAGCTAGCATTGGCTCGGGCAATTGGTGTCGAACCGGTGCCACGACTATGCACAATGGTTCGACTAGAAACATTGATTGGTCAAACAAAAGCCATGACTGTTCATGAAAACCGACCACGGGCCCTATAAATATAAGGCTTAGGGTCGGTACAAGGCACACGGGGAAAAAGGAGAAATCGTAGAATTTTTCTAAGGTAATATTCGATAAGTGTTAGAGCGAGTAAGGTAGAGATCGTGAACCTGGGATCGGGAAGCCAACACCGACGGTACGCGATTAAGGGCTAAGCGTTGTCGAGGTGAGTAATCCCTACCCTTTCATGCTTGGATTCCTCTTCGTCGGTGGTTCCGCGAGCAAGGGAATCCAAGAGGGGATAGTTGGGTAAACTTGGCCGAGTGATTGCGATTGGGTGAAACCTTCCCAGTCAGATAATTGGCCTGGCCTGCCTATAGACTGGATCAAGTCTTTCAGGGCAAGTATCAGGTGGCCAAAGGATTTGGGTGATTCTTACCATGGCCGGTTGGTCGATCGGATCTGCCCAAGACTGAACCGAGTGTGTTTTGGTTGAACTTTAAGTTAAACTTAGAGAATTGACGGGTTTTGCATGAGTTGCATTCATTCATGCATTTTCTAAGGCATTATCGAGTAATGTTGGTTAAGTCCAAGATAATTATGCGGATTTGGCCTTTTTCAGGAAAAGATGGTGATCGTGATAAGGATTTGGCTTGAGCGCAAGGCTGGTGGCCCGAGTATATGGGTGGTGTATTGGTCCGGGTAGTTAGGATCGTTTGAATGTGTAAGCCTTCGGGAAAATTATCATGTTGTAACGTATCCTATTCTTATACTTCAATAAAAATCCGGATTTTTTATATTATGACTCTAATAATGACTCTAAAAATTCATAAATCTCAGAATAACTCGGAATTAGACTTAGACTAAATAAAAGACCCTAAAATACAGACCTTAGACTCGGAATTCTTTGATGAATCCGAAAGGGAACAACCTCTTCAGACTGATAATCCGGAAAGGGTGTCTCAAGTTGGTATTAGAGCTTGCTTGGTTCTAGGATGGGTTAGATGTGGGTTAAATAGACACCACTCATCGGGCACCAGGTCTTGCGCACGTTAAATGTTGAGACTAACTAAACGGTTTTGCAGATGGGCAAGAGTGGCAAGACTGGGAAAAGCAAGAAGGATAAGGCAAGAGGTGGTGAACCAAGCCAAAATATTGGAGCCTTGCCGAATCCGAATTTATTTGAGCCTTCTACGGCGCATGTTGCGACAACTGAGTAGGACCATCCGGAAGGTGAGGATGAGGAGTCTACTCCTCATCGCACACATGCGGGTTAAGAAGGATAACGCGACCAGGAAGCCGCTGATGCAAATCCTAATGCGGTTCCGAGCCCACAAGAAATGTGGAACACAATGAGGACTGTGATAAGTCAGTTGGCTATACTGACTGAGGCGGTTAAGCCCAAGGCACCGGTTCCAGAGATGCCACACATGGGCGAAGAACCGGTTCCTATGGAGACCCAGGATGTGGTCATCCTAGATGACGCACCTAAATCCGCTAGAAAGAAGGTAGGGTATTTGAGCATCCTTGAACACATGATACACTTGAAAACAAGTAGTTTCGCTGGGGGCTCTGACCCAGTTAAGGCTGACGAGTGGAAGAATCGATTGGTGAGGAACTTTTAGTCAACTAGGTGTCCCGGTGACTACCGCTAAGATATCGCAGTCCACTTCCTAGAAGGGGATGCGCATAACTGGTGGGTTGTCGTGGATAAACGGTCGGGTGAAAGGATTCAAACCTTCGAGGAGTTTGAAGGAGAATTCAATAAGAAATTCTTTCCACTAGAGGCGTGGGACTGATTGGAGTGTTCATACCTGAAATTGGTTCAAGGGAACCAAACTGTCCGGGAATATGAAGAACAATTTAACCGCTTAAGGCGTTATGTGGGAAGAGATCTTGAAAAGGAACTTGGGAAAATGCGCCGATTCATGCGTGGACTAAGGGTCGAAATCCATAACCACTGCTTGGTGCAGAAGTTCGGTTCAGTCACTGAATTGGTGGAAAGGGTTGCCTTGATCGAGGAGGGGATTGAGGAGGAAAACCAGTTGAAAGAATCCAAAATCCCGAACCATTATGGCCAGTCAAGTGGTGGTGATCGGAAAAGAAAGTGGGATAAGTTTGATGACTCCAGCAAACCCCTAGGAAAATCTAGGGAATGCAAGACGTGTGGTAGGAGGCACGGTGGGGAATGCTGGAAGGCGATGGGAGCATGTGCACGTTGCGGTAACAAGGAACATGCTACCCAAAACTGCCCAAAGATGGATTACGGACAGCAAGGATTGTCGAGTGATGACTCGAGGACTTGTTTCAATTGTGGTAAGTCAGGCCACATCAGGAAGGATTGCCCCAAAGGGACAGCCAAAATGCAACTCGAACGAAAGCACTACCGTGGGGTAATCGAGCCAGTGGTTAAGAGGCACGCCGTAACACCGTAGGTTTATGAGCTATCGTGGGACATGGGTGATACGGGCAGGTACAACTCGATCACTGGTACGTACATAACCCTAACTGTTAAATAAAAATGAGTATTGCATGGCATGCATAAACAGTAGGGTACTTAGCATTCAGGATGAATGTGTAGGGACCTTGATTGTGGGCGGTGTTGAAACACACGTCCTGTTTGATTTTGGGGTTTCACATTGCTTTGTAAGCCCAAAATGCTTTAAAAAGAGTGGGATTCAAGAAGAACCCATCTCTGGAATAAGTAAAGTACAAGTGGTTGGGGGGCAAATAATGAATTCCCTGGGAATTGTCCGGAACATCCCGGTTATGATTGAGAATATCAGTTTGCCGGCCGACTTGGTAGTCGTCTAACTCAAGAATTACGAGGTAGTCTTGGGTATGGACTAGCTGGGAATAAACAAGGCGATCCTAGAGTGTCATAGGGGCCGAGTTTGGTTTGAAAAAGAAAGAAGGAGATCGGACTTCCAAGGGATCCAACCCACCTTGGAAAGTTTGATAATCTCAGATATCCAGACAGAACGGATGCTAGAGAAGGGGTGTGAGGCCTATGTAGCCACGATAAGCACCGAGGAAAATTAGAAGAGTTGGGAGTTAAAGGATATCCCAGTGGTCAATGAATTCGCGGATGTGTTCCCGGCTTTGTCCGGGTTACCGCCTGATAGGTCGGATCCATTCACAATTGAATTGGAACCAGGGATTGTCCCAATCTCGAAAGCGCCATATCGTATGGCTCCAGCCGAGATAGCTGAGTTAAAGAAACAGTTGGAAGAACTGTTGGATAAAGGATTCATCAGGCCGAGTGAGTCACCTTGGGGCGCATCGGTACTGTTTGTGAAAAAGAAGGATGTAAGCTTTAGGCTTTGCATCGATTATCAGGGATTGAATCGGGTTACGGTAAAGAACAAGTACCCATTACCCCGGATTGATGAGTTGTTGGATCAACTCAGAGGTGAAACCTGGTTCTCAAAGATTGATTTGGCCCAGGGTTATCACCAAATTCCGATTGATCCATCGGATATTCGGAAGACAGCTTTCCGGACAAGATATGGACACTACGAGTTTGTTGTGATGCCATTCGGTTTAACCAATACACCGACAGCCTTTATGAAGATGATGAATAGTGTATTTCGGGATTGTTTAGATGAGTTTGTTATTATTTTCATTGATGACATCCTCATCTATTCAAGGGCCCATGAAATGCACCAAAGTCATCTAAAGGTGGTCATGGAATTGTTAAGGGAGCATAAGCTTTATGCCAAGCTGAGCAAGTGTAACTTTTGGCAGAGAAGTATTGGGTTCTTGGGACACATTGTGTCGGACCAAGGTGATAGGGACATCAGGTCGTATGGCCGGCCAGGAGACCAGACTGGCCGACCAGGGAGCTTCCCCGAGATAGCCGGGCCATTTGGCATGTCTGCCGGCCCAAGCGGTACCGCTGGACCCTCGACCAACAGGATCGGAGTGATCAACATTGCTGGCGGAGATGCCCAAACCTCAAGCACAACTGGTGGTGACGTGGGTGACACCGCCGGTCCCATTGGTGATGCCGTCGACTTCGGGATCAACTTGGCCGGTCCAAAAGGCATTCTGGCCAGCACCTCGCACAGTCCAGCCGGTACAACCGATCCAGCCGAGTACACGGGCATTTCAGCATCTACACAAGGAGACTCGGACCAGATAAGCTACCAGCTTCAGGACATGCATCTAGAGGAAGTCTCTACACCAGTGGTGCCACTAGGAGCAATGACAAGGAGCAGATCAAGAGCACTCTTCCACAAGTTTAGCTTATGGGTCGACAAGCTCCTAGAGGAAGATCGACTAAGGACAGTGGGCCAGAAGTGCAAAGAAGAGTCCAAAAGCTTCTCAACAATGCAAGGGACTTCAGATACTTGGGCTTTAGTGGCAAGAGAGGTCAGGCCCCAAAGATTCCTAACCCTACTCCAAGTCAAACACTAGGAGCATGGCGCGTGCATGCCACAAGGACGGCCACCTTCCATTTCTTGGTCGTGAGGTA
Source organism: Pugionium dolabratum (assembly GCA_018901945.1). Taxonomy (NCBI): domain Eukaryota; kingdom Viridiplantae; phylum Streptophyta; class Magnoliopsida; order Brassicales; family Brassicaceae; genus Pugionium; species Pugionium dolabratum. The sequence goes on along the minus strand of JAEVFF010000009.1, from coordinate 778,459 downwards.
AGAAAGGTAAGTTTTCAATTCGAATATATGCATCTTTCTGTTTTGCAGTGTAGGATCTAGATTGTTTACATTTTTGAGTCAAAGACATTTTAGGAATATGTCCTTTTTCGGTTATGCACTTTTGTACATTTTCCATTTGTGTACTTTTGTAAACTTTCCTTTTCTTTCTTTGAGTCGATCCTAGAAGGTCAAGCTGTCGAGCATATTAATAAGGCTTCTTCCAGCATTGTAGTTCGATAACCTTTTTGATATTAATAAAAATTGAATTTTCTTGCAACAAGTTATTCTCTCAAGAGACTTGTACGCTTAGAACCTAGTTGATACCAGCCCTCCTAGCTCTAAGTTTGTGATTTATCAGGAGGTTCATCACCCCTCGTGTGGTTCACTTCACCCCTCCATCCAATACCAATCAAAAAACCCCTATCCAGAAGCTTAAGGTCGAGTTTCTCACCTAAACTTCTCCAAACAGCCCACGCGCATCCAAGCCTTGAATCGAGGCTTGTATCACAAGGGGTGTCAGTAGATCCAGAGAAATTTAAGGCTATCAAAGATTGGCCAAGGCCTCGGAATGCAACCGAGATTATGAGCTTCCTGGGTTTGGCCGGATACTATAGACGGTTTGTCAATGGGTTTGCAAAAATGGCTTACCCCATGACTTGTCTAACCGGGAAGGATGTTAAGTACGAGTGGACAGATGAGTGCGAGGAATGTTTCCAACGGTTGAAGGAGATGCTGACGACTGCACCAGTCTTGGCACTACCTGAACCGGATGAGCCCTATGCGGTATACACAGACGCATCTAGAACTGGGCTAGGTGCTGTTCTGATGCAAAAGGGTAGGGTGATTGCCTACGCATCAAGGCAATTGCGGAAACATGAAGGAAACTATCCCACTCATGACTTAGAAATGGCGGTAGTAATCTTTGCATTGAAGATTTGGCGGTCATACTTGTATGGAGCCAAAGTGCAAATTTTCACTGACCATAAGAGTCTGAAGTAAATTTCCACTCAACCCGAATTGAACCTTAGGCAAAGAAGGTGGATGGAATTCGTGGCTGATTATGACCTAGATATTGCCTACCACCCGGGAAAGGCAAATCTTGTGGCGGATGCCTTGAGTAGGAGGCGATCAGATGTTCATGCGGAAAAAGATGTGGAAACCCTTGTCGGACTGGTTAAGATGATGCATTTGAATGCAATATCAAGTGAACCAGAACCATTAGGTATTGACATAGCAAATCGGGCAGATATATTGAGTAAGATCCGAATAGCCCAAGAAAAAGATGAACTGCTGAACCAAGCGGTCCAGAACAATCAGTCCGAGTATGGGAAATCGAACAACGGGAAAATTGTGATAAGAGGACAAGTGTGTGTTCCTAATGTACAGGAATTAAGAGAAGAAATCCTAAGGGAAGCACATCATTCCAAATTCGCAATTCACCCGGGTGCGAGTAAGATGTACCGAGACTTGAAGCGGTACTACCATTAGGCAGGACTGAAGAGAAATGTAGCTGAATGGGTGGCCAACTGTCCGACTTGTCAACTGGTCAAGGCAGAACACCAAGTCCCGAGTGGTTTGTTGCAAAACTTACCCATTCTAGAATAGAAATGGGACCATATCACAATGGATTTTGTGAGTGGGTTACCAAGGACCAAGGTACGACATGATGCTATTTGGGTGGTCGTGGATAGGCTGACCAAGTCGGCACACTTCCTGGCTATTCAGAAAATAGATGGGGCTGAAAGAATTACAGCACGTTATGTGGAAGATATAGTCCGATTGCATGGAGTTCCGGTAAGCATTGTCTCTGATCGGGATCCACGATTCACGGTCCATTTTTGGAAGGCATTCCAAAAGGGCTTAGGAACGAGGGTGAACATGAGCACGGCTTACCACCCCCAAACAGATGGGCAATCCAAACGAACCATCTAGACACTCGAGGATATGTTGCGGGCATGTGTTTTGGATTGGAGCGTATCTTGGGAAAAATATCTGCCTTTAGCCGAATTCTCATACAACAATAGCTTCCAGACGAGCATCGGAATGTCTCCTTATGAAGCATTGTATGGATGGCCTTGTCGGACCCCATTGTGTTGGACCAAAGTGGGGGAGGGTAGGACCCTTGGACCAGATATTGTGGATGAAACCATTGAGAAGATCAAGTTCTTAAGGATCAAAATGAAGGAGGCCTAAGATAGACAGAAAAGTTATGCGGACAAACGAAGAAGAAATTTGGAGTTCGAGGAAGGTGACTGGGTATATTTGAAAACAATCACATTTAAGGGAAGGAATCAAACTTCGAAGAGTGGAAAGTTGAATCGAAGGTACTTAGGCCCGTTTAAAGTCACGGAAAGAGTTGGGTTAGTCGCATACAAACTGGACTTACCACCCGAAATGGACATGTTCCATAACATCTTCCATGTGTCGCAACTAAGGAAGTGCCTATCGGACCAAGACATAGTCGTTTCTGCACCACCCACTGAACTAAGGGAAAATCTAACCTTAGAAGCTATTCAGGTTCGGATCATCGACCAAATGGAAAAAAGTTACCAGAAAAAGGTGGTTCGGATGGTCAAGGTAGTATGGAAGTGCAATGGGACTGAAGAAATGACTTGGGAAACCGAAGAAAAAATGAAGGACGAATTTCCTAAGTGGTTCGAGGAGTGGGAAACCAATCAGATACTTGGATTGGATTCGAGGATGAATCCACTTCAAGTGGGGGAGACTTGTAACACCCCCGATCTTTAATAAGGATCGGTTGGGCGAGCAGGCCGGCAGTTAGGCGAGTTGGTCGACAGCTGGGAGAGCTGGCCGGTAGCTGGGCGAGCGGGCCGGCAGCTGGGCGAAGCCGGTAGTAGGGTGAGCTTGCCGGCAGTTGGACGAGCTGGTTGGTAGCTGGGCCAACTGGCCAGCTAGCATTGGCTCGGTCAGTTGGTGCCGAACCGGTGCCACGACCAGGCACAACGGTTTGACTAGAAATGTTGATTGGTCGAGCAAAAGTGATGACTATTTGTGAAAACCGACGACGGGCCATATAAATATAAGGCTTAGGGTCGGTACAAGGCACACGGGGAAAAAGGAGAAATCCTAGAATTTTTCTAAGGCAATATTCGATAAGTGTTCAAGCGAGTAAGGTAGAGATCGTGAACCTTGGATCGGGAAGCCAACACTGATGGTATGTGATTAAGAGCTAAGTGTGGTCGAGCTGAGTAATCCCTACCCTTTCATGCTTGGATTCTTCTACGCCGGTGGTTCGGCGAGCAAGGGAATCCAAGAGGGGGTAGTTGGGTAAACTTGGCCGAGTGATCAGGATTGGGTGAAATCTTCCTGGTCAGATAATCGGCCTGGCCTGCCCATAGACCGGATTGAGTCTTTCATAGAAATTATAGGCTGGCCAAAGGATTCGGGTGATTCATACCATGGTCGGTTGGTCAATCAGATCTGCCCAAGACTGAAACGAGTGTGTTTTGGTCGAATTTTAAGTTAAACTTAGAGAATTGATGGGTTTTGCATGAGCTGCATTCATTTATGCATTTTCTAAGGCCTTATCGAGTAATGTTGGTTAAGTCCAAGATAACTATGCGGTTTTGGCCTTTTTCAGGAAAAGATGGTGATCGTGATAAGGATTTGGTTTGAGCGCAAGGCTGGTGGCCCGAGTATATGGGTGGTGTATTGGTCCGGGTAGTTAGGATCGTTTGAATGTGTAAGCCTTCGGGCAAATTATCATGTTGTAACGAATCTTATTCTTATACTTCATTAAAAATCCGGCTCTTTTATATTATGACTCTAATAATGACTCTAAAAACTCATGAATCTCAGAATAGCTTGGAATTGGACTTAGTCTAAATAAAAGACCCTAAAATACGGACCTTAGACTCAGAATTTCTTGATGAATCCGAAAGGGAACAACCTCTTCGGACTGATAATCTGGAAAGGGTGTTTCATGATCTGTTTGTACTCTTTTTGTTTTATTACATTTGTACTCTTATTGCAAAACTTCGGTCAATTGCAATATTACACTTTTTTTTACAAACTAGACTTATAGAGAAGTCTCAGTAAAAAATTAAATACAAAGCACAATTATCGATAAGTTTTTTTTTAAATATCAATTTCGGTTAACTTTTGAAACTAATATTTGTATTTTACAAAACATACTTCTCGAAAAGTCTCCTTTAAAAATGCAAACTTCGATCAATTGCAAAACTAATATTTTTTTTATAAAACAGATTTCTTGAGAGTTCTGCTTTGTAAATGCGAATTTTGGTCAATTGCAAAAAACTAACTTTTTATTTTATAAAACAGGATTCGCGTAAAGTGTGCGTAAAAATTTAAATACAAAGTACAATTTTTGAGAAATCTACTTTGTAAATGCGAACTTTAGTCAATTGTAAAACTAACTTTTTATCCAAAAGCATATTTTTCAAGAAGTTTGCTTCGTAATATGAAAGACAAAACAGATTTTCCGATAAATCTGCGATCTGTAACGAGAAAGTCATAGCCAAAAACGAAAATTACATTGGATCTTGGTTTTTGAGATGAATGATTTCATCTAACTTCCATGATGACCAATATCAATTTTCACAATCTTGTTTTTGTAGAAAGTGATTGTTTTCAAAGTTGCAAACTTTATAGCATAGTATTATGAGAGAAATTATAAGAAATTTAGAGAGAAAATAAAATATATTTAGTTGAAATATGATTTTGATGAAGTATTGAAGATAAAAGTTCATAATAAGTTGATAATAGTAGTTGGAGTAGTTAAAAACATGACATTTTTGTAAATATTTGAAAATATGTGTATGTAATGATATTTTGTATTTTTAAATAAAAATAAAATATATAATAATGGCAAAAGTATAAATATAAAGATTTTAGGGATATAAAAGACACAAATGGTTAGTTTTGCAAATAAAATTTAGAAAGGTTAGGTTGCATTTGAAATCAAATTTTGAGTCATTTCCGCAATTCATGTTTTTAATATAAATTTTTTAGTTATTTTGTTTTATTTGTATTATAACATTAAAATATATAAAAAGTCAAATGAAGGTATATCTTACATGTCACTTTTGAATGCATCAGAATTTATATAATAATTTTTTTTTGTTAAGATGTCATATTCAAATAATCATCTTTACTTGGAATATATATAAATATTTGCCCACCTTATGTAAGTACACATTTTAGAATTCTGAACATTTTAAATTTTGAAGTATAGATTTTACTTTAGAAAACACACAAAGAATGTATAACATAGAATTTAGTGATACACAAAAAGAGGGGATCATGTAATTGCATGCTCATTTTTGGATTATGTTTTTTGTGTTTCAGTTTCTTTTTTTATTTTGGTCTTCAGTTTGAGAATATTGCTAAAGTAGCTCAATATCTCGAAATAATATGGTGCGGTTAGTATAAAACAGAAGGAAACTAGGTGATGGACATTGAATGTGACTAATCATTTGTTAATTATTAATCACTTCCACGTTAGGAAATTTTCACAAACTATCACTAGAAATTACTTTCTATAGTTGCTTTCTTTTTCTTCTCGACTACTATAATAGAGAACTCTACCACTTTTGTCATCCTCATTTTTAAAAATACCATCAAATTATTTCAAAACTATCATCAATGGAAGAGTGATGAGAGCTTATGAATTAGAAGAATTATTATTTACTTTTATAATGTGCATGATAGTAACATTTATATAGGAAAGGAATTAACATAATTATTAACTACCAACATTATATGATATAAATAAAAATCTCTAGGAAAGAATAAGTGATCTATTGTTTACACCATCTGTACTTCCATTACAAAGGTATGCAGTTCAACTTTAATTTCTTTCGTATTAATGTGTTAAATATTCGTATGAAAATGTTGGCATATTGGATTGGTACTTTGTGGTATAGTGACAAAAAAATAAAAATAAAAATAAAAATCTCTATAATTATGTTAACAAGATTTTCACTGATGAAATGAATCTTCTAGATCTTTTTATACTCCTCTTCAATCCTGAGATAGTGATGGAGAAAACGGAATTAGCCATTTGAGATTGACAGTTGCGCTGTTCGTTAGCATCTATGGCATCGACCTACAGTCAGGCGCTTTGGTTAGACAGTATAGTATTGTTGTTCGTTTTATCACTGCAGAGTCTGACCACAGGTTGTCACCACAGGTTTGTTTGTTTGGCAATCACGCGGTTGATCGCATGTTATCGCCGCTGGTTTGTTCGTTTGGCAATCGAGCAGTTGATCCCAGCGTTTGGCCGCAAGTTTGTTCGTTTTGTTGCCACAACGATAATTTATCAATTTAACTTATATTTTAATTTTTATAAATTTGTACAATTATTTTTTATAAATATATATAATTATATCTTTATAAATTTGTACAACTATACATCAATAAGTATTTTTTTTTTGTTTTTTTAACAATCATAATAATAAATTTTAGTTGAATATAGTTATATAACTAATAATAAAATCATAAGTTAAATTAAAAATAATAAAATAACCTTTTTAATTAAATAAAATAAAAATAATTTATCAAAGTTATAAACCATGTCATATATTAAACTAAAATAAATAAAAATAATACATCAAATTCTTAACTAAAATATTTAATATGGTAGTCAACATCTTCTACCATATTTATTTGTGATGTTATCACGCTGAGTTTCCATCGCTCTATCACTGGTCGGCTCATATGGAATATGTTCACCATGTACATTATCACCATCAGCTTTTTCTCCTTCTTCTTTTTCATCATTATGAGCATGATATTCTTCTCTGTTTTGCCACTGTACAAAATCATAATCCTCTCGATGTGAATCCTGAATGAAGTTGTGTAGTGCCATCGTTGCTGTTACAAGCTTAATCCACTTAGTCAAATCATACTTCGGATGCTTACGATCTAAAATCCTCTATTTTGCTTTTCATATTCCAAATGTTCGTTCAATCACTGATCTCAAACATGAATGTTTTCGATTGAACAATTCTCGTGTGTTTGTTGGTGGTCCTCCTCTAGCAAATTGACCTAGATGATATCGAATCTTACGATGCGGACCAAGATACCTTGTTCTATTACGATGTCCAGAGTCAACTAGATAGTACTTTCTATTAGGTGGTTGTGGAAATGAAGGTTCATTCCTCGCACAATGAGTCAATACCTTTGTATCATGTGCTCTACCAGGTACACCGACATATGCGTATATGAACTTCATAATAAAGTTACATACAGAAAGAACATTCATTGTAGGTTCTTGTTTTCTACCTCTATACGGTTCTGCAGTTCGACTAGGAAGGTGAACAAGTACATGAGTTCCATCAAGTGCTCCAATACAATCTTTAAAAAATGGTCAATATCGATCATCATTCCTTAAAGCAGGATTTACTCTTGTAAACTCACATTTTTCTGGTTTTAGTGTATCCGCTGCAAACTTGAGGAAAACACTCAAAACGTCATCAAGTTTTCTTTTCACTGTATCCAATGACCGATTATAACTTTCAGCTATAACCCGCATTGTTTTGTCTTGACCAATCACCTCAAGAAACATGGCGATAGATTCTTCAATGTTGACATTTTCAGACTATGGTAACCCATATTTCCTAGTTAGCATCCTACATAAATCTTCAAATGTGCTTTGATTCATTCGAAGAATATCATAGTATTGTTGATCTAATCCATGCATAAGTTGTTGAACATGACGCCATCCTGCTCCTCGATCTGTTCTATGACTCATTCTCTCAATACTAAGCAAACCAAGAAAACCAAATTCATCATCATCATCTTCTTCATTATCATCTAATATCCATTTTCTAACCATCTGCAAAATCCATACTGAAAAATACAAAAATTATACAAAGCTAAAACATAATCGTAAACTAGTTATAATAAAAACTATATATATAACTGAAATAATAATTAAAAATATTAAAATAATCACTATAGTAGTTAATTTTATCATCATAATAGTTAAGCTAAAATAGTAAACCATAAAAAACATAAACAAAAGTTAATCATCAAGTTTTTTCCCAGTTCTATGCTCCAAATAGCTGATCTTATCTTCAGCACTAGAAAATGCTACAAAGCCTTGGCGATTCGCTGCACCAGCTAGAAGATGATCAATCGATGCTCGGTGAAATGGAGACCACTTCCTCATTCCAGACAACTCATTAAGTATCTCTACTACACGTTAAATGCTATAACCATACTCACGCTCGAGCATTTTGTTATACTATTTTGTTTTTCTTCTCCAGAATTTCATTGCGTTCAACACAAGTATTTAAAACTACATCTTTCTCTTTGCGCTTTCTTTTTGTTTTTGAACTTCCACCTTGGGTTTGTGTCTCTACCGCTGGAACTGACATATCTATATCAATAGAGTCAGTTTCATCTTCATTATCTCCATACACTTTAGAATTTAAACTAGTTTCGCCTTGTTAAGCGATCCATCCTTCTGCTCTAGTTATTACTATAACACCAAACACTTCTTCAAATATATCCATATTGGGAATCAACTTGTTTTGTATATTTCTAGCAACGCTAAAATTCAGCGGCGGTTAAATTTTATATAGCGAGAAGTATGCTTTGGAAAAACACATGGTCAATTGCAAAATTTTTCTTTTTTTTTGTTGTCAAAGTTGTTTTTTTCTCGATAAATCAGACTTTTTGATAAGTGTGTTTTGTGAATGAAATATGAAACAGACTTTTAGAGAAGTTTGATTTGTAAGTGAAATACAAAGGAGATTTCTCCAAAAGTTTGTTTTGTAAGTGAAATACAAAGAAGGTAATATATATATATATGATGATCTAATAAAATTCATTAATTGTATTGCACATAATGGTCTAAATCTTTGTTGTCTATGGAGA